>JARQZK010002890.1:892500-910000 GCA_030704885.1 Cynegetis impunctata
TCCGAATTTTTTGTACCGCCCAGGAACATTCGTAAGCAGACAAACATCTGCCATTATTCTCCCCATTGGGATTAATATTTCTGCATCTGTCACCTGAAGTATTATTTTAATAGTTAATTTGTCGAAAGTAATTTAACATTCATTTTTTAAGAAATATTGGTTATGCTAATACTACTATAAACTCATTAATAACTCATGAAAAACAAATAACCCTCGGCCAAATATACTGTTACTTATTTTGTTTAAATTTCCAACAACATCTGCAACATACCCTACAAAAATGATATAACAGTAAAATTTAAAACTTCACAAAACATTACTCAATTACTTTCCAATGCTTATGATAAAACTATATACAATATAAAAAATGAGTTTATAAGCTTAGTTGTAATGAGTGTGATCGCAGTTAAATAGGGCAAACATGCAGACATTTCGCCACTAGATTTAAAGAACACTCTTCCATTATACATAAGAAAAAATATACTCTTTTTATTTATATTTTCATTTAAATATTTGCGAATGTAGTTTCATAGTACAATTACCTTTTTAAGCAGAAAAAAGTACAACGAAACTGCTATTGTGAATATTTAAATAAAATTAGTGATAAAAAATGAAGTATACAAATTTAAAATTTGCCACACATTTACAGACATAAATAATATAAAAATTTCAAATACAGCTCCAAGAAGTATAAAACTAAATATTCCAGAAGCTATAGGAATATATAAATAAAAAAATATAATAAGAACTCAGTAAATTTTTTGGATGATAAAACAGCTGTACGCAATTCCATATTATTTGATGTTTTCTAGAATATTCCAATGTTAGTATGTCCTTCAATTAGGTTAAAATAAAGATTTCCCAGTAATGTAATCCATCACCTTTCTTTGTATAGCTGCCTACTATTATAAAAACTGTAAAATACCAACAATCCAGTCGCGAACATTTAACTAAAAAATAAAATATATTCATTGTTTCTCATTTACAGATGAAATTTCTATTCACCTTCTGGTGGAGGAATTTCCCACGAAAGGAAAATGGCAACAAAAAGCAATAAAAAGAAGAAGTAACAGAGTTCCGAAAACCATCATTAATGCTTTCAAATTATTCGGACACACAACTAAGGATTTAATGATAGCGAAATTCCTAAGTTACAAAAAGACGAGTAATATTTCAAACCGGTTCGTGTCACGGATACTTTTTTCATTAAACTATCAGAGTCGTCTGCTGCCTATATATATTTGACCTCCGTTGAAATCACCACTAAAATCAAGATTTGGATAATTTGGATACAATTGAATAAAAAATTTAATATTTCTAGGAGCTGATACAACTTTCATTTTATTGTAGAAAATTCTTGAATGATTTTAATCATTGAATTCTTTTTTCTATTCTCTGTTTCCAAAATGTCTTTGATTCATTCAATTTTTCTATAGTCTATATTTGATATTCGGAACCAAGTAAATTGTTGTGAACCCTCCTAATAATAAACCCATTGTTCTTTGCAACTCATTTATGTTTGCTTAGGTCAGCATTTATACCAAAAGTAAATAATTCGGATCAATTCTACGCAGTTCAGTTCAGTCGAGTACAATTTGAGTGTGATGTGTTACTATTTTTACATTACTTGAAACTCAGAATCTTTTAAAAAAATTATCCTTGTTTCGCTCTCCAGGAGATTTAGATTTTTAGTCAAAACACTTCTGATTAGTTTCCATCTTTCTTGAAATATACGATATATCAAATACTCACTTAATTAGTAAGCTTAACTACAGCAAGGACAAGATTTCAACAAAAACCTAAAACCAAGTTTCTATTGTAAATAGAGTTCAACGCAGTGCCAGTGATCAATATATGGATAATACCAAGCATACCTATTTGCGTTAAAACACTTAAATCGGACATTTACAACACCTACATGTTCCTTGGGCTCGAACCTACTAATCTATACCCCTATACGACCTTGGCACCTTGTTCTACAATAACGATTTATTGATTTCGGTGAATTTTAAATAATTTCAGAGTTTACTGCATACTATAAATATCATTACTCAGATTATATCTTGATATCGAGCATACATAAGCAAAGAAGACATTGCAAGACTTTTTTTTAACTCAAGGGACCAACAGTTTTACGCCAGTTCCGAACGACTTGAGTTCTAAGTCATTACCCAACAGGTCAAATTATAGAACCACTAAATTTCACACATAAACAACACCTAAGAGCAAGGTGGGGCTCGAACCTACGATCTTCGGTTTACAAGCGATACACCTTACCGCTGGGCTACCGAGGCCTCATTGGAAGACCTGGTTTCTACATCAGTTCCACGTTTCTCGTTCATTTTATGACATTCTCCTCAACACAATCGAAAACAAACTAATTTTTCATTCAATTTACGATTAGAATGACATTTATATTTCATAATATACTTACGCTCATTCATATGAAATACTATGTTCGAAAAATCGAATGTATTTCGATCAAATGATTGAATTTTATTTCTTTAGAAATTGAGCATGACGGTTCCGAATTTATCTAATGAATCAATGTCATACGTTACCTTCATACAGAGTGTTTCCATTTGAGAACGATATTGTACACAGAACTAACATAGGGAACAGTCAGAGAAAACAATAACATTTTCCAATCAAAATAAATATTTCGCATTCAAACTTTCAACTGATGCTTCGTTGAACAAAAACAACAATTCGAACTGGTAAATTTTAATTAAGTAGAACCAGTTCTGTTATGGAGCACTAATATGATTTCAGATTGTCAGAGTAGTACGAATGATCGGGGGCAAGTGCGCATTAATGAAATATGTAAACATGAACAGGCTCTAAAAATTGCTGTTGAATTAAAATTGAATAATCAATGGATTACTACAAAATGGGTAATATCCGAGTTGTAGAATATATATACATATATACAGGACTATTCAAATTCGAGTCTACGCATGGGGATTTCGATAACGGTAAGAGATAGAGGGATTGTTAAATGGGGACAAAGTAGCATATTTCATAGGTCAATTATATGGATAAGAAAAATCTGATCTAGCTTCTTTAGTTCTGGAGTTATACAGGAAAAGTTAAAAATTTCGAAATTCTTGATTATATCTTTTTATTTTAGGAATTTTTTTGAAACAAATTGTCACTTTGCCATTGCAACTTTCGGTATGCTATCCAAATATCTGAATAAAAATTATATACAGGCTATCGTATAAATTGGGCAATCCTCAACTTTCAATTTTCAAATAAGGACCTGTATTTTTTATTGCATTTTTTTGAATGCCAAGAGTCATGTTTCATATTGTTGTAGTATTTTCATCTGAATAACAGAATAACTCTATCTCTTACCGTTATCGAAATCCCTATGCATAGACTCGAATTTGAATATCCATGTATATACACAGAAAATAATAATGAGCCTGATATCAATCACTACCAATGATTGACCGCATATTCATTATCATAACGTATATTTCATTAGGACAATGTCCAAAATTTATTGATAATAATGAAATTCTGTGATTGATCAATCAACGATTTTGTTGTTATAATGAGATATATGTCATTATGATAATGTAATTGAATCATGAATATAATGAAAAAAGTCATCTTTATAATGTTATTTACATTAGAGCAATGTGAAAAATACATCATGATAATGACTACATAGTGATCAATACTATGTACCTTTAATCATCACGACACATTGTCATAATCCCTCTTTTAATAAAGCTATGTTCAATAGGCATAACATTAATGATTGAAAACATTAACCTATGTATAGTTCATCATAGCAATGCACTGCGTTTATCACTTAATGTATTAAGTCATTCGGTCAATGTCCGAGAGCATTGGGACAATGCTTAAAGAATCATGGATTGATGAATTTCTGGCTGCACCCCCTCCGTCTCAACGTAAATCTGCCAAATTTCCGCCTAATTCGTTATACGAGTATCTATCTAACTCTAACAGCCAAACGGTGAAGTGTTATTGGTGTATAAGTAAATTTTTGTGGAAGCAGTTTCTTTAGAAGGTGCTAAGTACAGTAACTGTATTTTTTGAATCTTGTTAGTTTTTTATAACATTTGAATAAAAGTTACGAAAATATTTTTTGCCAGAATACAATCTCAAAAATGTAAGTAGTTACACTGAACAGTGTTGAAACAGACGAAAGAATGAATACATGGCGTGTTTCGAGCACTTATAGTAAAAATATATGAATATATTGCATTTTGAAAAATTTTTATATTATTTCGCGAACTACTATGAATTTTGCTATAAGAAATAGATAGGCTCAATAATGGAACTTGATCATACATTGTTTCGCTAAATACCCTTGTAAATTCAGTAAATTACTGAAAAGAAAATTGTATTTACAAAAAATCTACTATTTACTAAAATTTGACGTTCTACACTATTTCAACATCATCTTGAAAAATAATCATTTATTGCAGGTTGTGACCATACTTGTAAGTGTGATCTGGATCTGAAGTAGAAATCGAAATATTCCAAGCACCTTCATATATATTCAGTATTTACTTTTCCCCAATACAAATCATGGCGAGACAACTATCTGTATAACAACCCAGAGCGCCCTCCACCAAAGATATTGGAAACCAACAATTCACCGCAGAGATCGAAAATACAGAAACCCTTCGCTAGAATACAAACTTTCTGACATAAGATGTCTACTTTGCAACTGTGGCGTAGGTATGTTTTTTTAAAAATTATTGAAGAATTTTCCTTGTTCTCTTTATGTAATATATTAAATTGTCTATGGTCAACTAGTATATTTTTCATGATTTTTAATTTAATCTTGTATAATTTCATGTATTACCTATAACATTCAATATAATATAGCTATAGTTGCAACGAAAATGATAATTTTTTTCTCAAAAACTGTGAAAAAGAAGTGCCAAAATCATTGCATTTCTGTTCAATGGCAATGTCAAAGACAAGGCGATAGAGTTTTTACTAGACCCATTGGAAATCGAAAATATCGAGGAAAGTAAGTATCTGCTTATGTAGATTGTGTATTTCAGTGAATGGTGTTCACCCCGTGATGCTAATGTTAGTAGTTCAAAAAGAACTTGATATTATTATTCTATGTCAGATGGTTGTTTTAGTCACAGGGTTGAAAGAGAACACTTTTCTCATTTGTTATGAAATCAAATGACAGCTTCAGAATAATTTGATACATATTTCGTGAACATCATACAAAGTTCATAACATACCTATTTCATTAAAAAGTAGAGTCCCAATGAGAAATAAAATCAGTGTTCTAAAATCTGGAATTCACCTTTTTCATTTTCGACCATAATATATTTATATTTCTAGATGGGCGAGATGAGGCAGCCACCAACAAAGTTGTAAAGAAAGATATTACTGGAAAAATGCATAACAAAAAATTTTCACTCACAGCACTCATTTTTATATCTTGCAAAAACACCACAAGAAAAAATTGAAGAATGGATATACTTTTTGAATTCGAAGAAAACTTCAATTGAATTCTTTGTGGAATTGGTGAAGATATAATAAAAATTCAAGGAGAGTATACATACTTCGATGGATATAAGTTTTTCAATGTTATAAGAGCTATTAATAGTTGTTCAAATATTATTTATGTTTCCAATTTAAGTTTTTCTCCAGAAAGTATTATGTTTTGGTGGTTTATTGAATACTTTTTTTTAAACCTCAATCCAGGAATTGTATACAGTAGAACATATATCTTATGTCAATATTTGTAGAATAAATTGCATTATTCCAATTCAATGAATCTTTTGTGTCTCTTTGTAGTTATCTTTGGAACGTACTCGTTCGACAGTGCCACCATAATTGCTTGGAGCATTAGCAATAATATATAGACATTTTTTCCCTATTTGCAATTATATACCTGTCACTATATATATATATATATATATATATATGTATATAAATATATATCTATATATTCATATAAATATATATATATATATATATATATATATATATATAAATATATATATCTATATATTCATATAAATATATATATATATATATATATATATATATATATATATATATATATATATATATATATATATATATATAAGTCTAGTCTATTTTATTTATGAAAACAGAAGGTGCAACCTGTAGGCTCAGATCGATGTATTTTTACATTATATTAACGTCTTCGAACATTGAACGATGTTCGAAAGTCATTGTGCGCATGGCTTAGAATTAATGTATCGGTGATTGAGTCAATGTCCTGGATTCCTTAATTCAATGACTATTATTGATGGGTTGATGTACAGAAAACATTAATATCATGCTGGATTATGATTGACTGATACACAAGGGTCATTAGTAGAATGTACTTTGTTCTGAAATCCAGGTGATGAAATTAATGCCTCTCGGGGATTAATATAATCAATTGATATAATTCAGATAGATGTCTCTAAGATATTGAAATAGCATGTTTCGCGTAAAAATAGGTATATCTTTCAATAAATCATAAATTATTAAAAATTTGGCAGTTTAAAAATAATGGGAGAGTAGGAGGCATCAATACATGCTACAATAAAAGAGCTATCATCTAAGGTAGATAAATGAATGATAAGAACTAAATATTTCACAATATGAAGAATATTCAGATCTTGTTTTATTGATGTAATACATTAAGGAAAATCTTCATTATTCCTTCATTCAGTTGGCCTACAGTTATGAAATAACTTCATTTCTTCTTTACAGATTTATATTTTGTTTCCCTTTTTTCATCTAATCTATGGTTTCTCTAAGAAAAAATTGACTATATGAAATATACGTCAAGTTAACAACGAAGTTACAACTTCAATTTTGGAAACTAAATATTTGATTGTAATTTTTATATAGATTAAAGACATATTGAAGCTGGAAATACTGCCTATACAAAGTAGAACACCAATGAACTTATACAGTAAAAATACGAAGCTCAATATATTCTTCGGTTATAACTCCTGAAAATATGATGTGGTATTTGAGCGGTTTGTGGTAGATACGTTTCGTATTAAAAAATCTGACTACCTACTCCACAAATCGCTCACATTACATATTTTCAGGATTTCAACTGTAGAACGGATTGAGCTTTTGACTTCGGATTTTCACTATATTACAAGTTCATTGGTGTTCTACTTTTCATAGGCAGTGTTTCCAAATTTCAAATATGTCTTCAATCTAATAAAATTCGGAAAACAAGTTTTAAGAGAATTAGTTCAAATATTCATATCATAGAAATTAGTTTTATATTATGGTTTTGTTTAATTGTTGGAGAAGTTTGTTTTGTTTGAAATTACATTAAAACTCTAAATTTGCATTTTAAACATTTGTGTTTCCATTAAAAAATTATTATTAGAAAAACTGATAACATTGAATCCACAGGATACAGTCTGGGAAAATTTCAATTTAAAATTATAAATCAAATATAATTATAGTATAAAATTGAAACCTTATATATATATATATATATATATATATATATATATATAAATATATATATATATATATATATATATATATATATTTATAAATATATATATATATATATATATATATATATATAATATATATATATATTATATTTATATATATAAATATATATATATATATATATATTTATATATATATATATACATATATATATATATATATATATATATATATATATATATATATATATATATATGAATCAGAGAAAGATTCCGGGGTTAAATCCGATTTCGAAAGTTTTGTTGGCGCTGAGAAGCACCGTTTGTTTCACGGCAAGTGAGTTGCCGTCGAGTCACCAGACGTACAGTAGCACTTGAAAATGCCAAATGAGATTTTGGCGAAACGTCGTGAAACAAACGGTACTTCTCAGCGCCAACAAATTTCGAAATCGGATTGAACCCCGGAATCTTTCTCTGATTCATTTCACCATCTGAGATAACATACGATATTACATATATATATATATATATATATATATTATATATATATATATATATATATATATATATATATATATATATATACATATAGATAATGTTTCATTCTGAAAGATTCTGTATTATATACCTTCCCGACTGTTCGTCACAACCTGCTGAAATGTTGCTGTTTAGTCTTGAGTGGTAGTTTTGGTTTGAAGACACGTATTTACCCTCTCTCGTCCTTACCTTCGAAATTCCTAAACAGAGCCTGACAGGAACCATCATATTTCCTATTTCAATTCTTGCTTCAATGAAGTAGATACTATTCATTCATTTCCGTGTCCGGATCACCATTCAAATTTAAATTTTCATTTACCAGAAATCAGCTACGTATGTGGCTTTGTCATTTGCGAGTGTAAGGTCCTTCTCTGTGCAGGTCTCCCTCATGTTTGGACACACTACCAGATGTTGGTTGTCTTGGGTTGCTCCTCGTGGGTTGCGCCGCATTCACAAGTGTCATGAGAGGATCATCAGGCTTGAAGGCGAACGATGCTTGTTGCAGACGACGAGAGTGAAGATGGACGTTGGATCTCGATGTCGGAGTAATGGCCGTCGCAGACGACGAGTGTGAAAAAGGATATTGGATCTCGATGTCGGAGTGATGAGCATTGTTCAAGATCGAACCAACCTGGGATGAAGCGAACATACTTCCAGTCGACAGAGAATGCCACAGGCAGTCGTCTGGTATGTTTGCTTGATTTCAAAATCGACATACAAACATGGAACAACTACAAACCCTTTATCAACACCAAGCATCTAACAAGACAAGAGGTTATATATTTCAAATATGGAACTCTACACAAGATTACGACAAAAAAAATTCACAGGTGTCATCGTCTTTACATCCCCACCTCTTTAGGTTGCTGTTGCAACGTGCGACTCCCGTTCTTAGCCTGTTCAGCGTCCTCCATGTCGGGAAAGGTAGGTGGTATCCAGGGGCCAGCTCTTCGTTTGCCTTGGTCCGTGTGCGGGTAGCAGTCTCTCGCCATAGGTTTCTTCGACGGACTTCTGGCGTAGTCTCCAGGGGCGTTGTTGCTCGCATAAAGCTTTTTCGAGACTTAAGTCTATGCGGTTGCATTTGATGCCCGTATAAGGTATACCTCCGGTCGTTTTCTTGCTTACTGCCATAGATAAAGGATGCGTTCGGCTCACTTACTGCGCTCAGCCTCCACAGCAACACACTTCCTGATTTTGGGCGGGGCAATGCCAACTATTGGGCAGATTTCTTCCACCGGGGTCGGTTTCAGACAACCAGACACCATGCGTACCGTCTCGTTCAGCGCCACGTCAACGTGCTTGGCATGAGCGGAGCCGAACCATATTCGGTAGATACTATATAAAAGGTAGAAAAACAAAAAAGGAACACAAAGTATGTATGAAAAACTGAAAACATATATTTTTTAAGTGCCTACAAACGCGTTTATTCAACTAAATCAGGTTAATGCACTCTATGAAAATAATATTATATTTTAAGTTCGTTTCTTCATAAAGAAATTCTATATTTTCTGAATAGGCCATTGTAGAATCAACCACGTCGTTAAAACGTAATATCATCATATCGGTCAAATTTAATTCAACTATTTGAATACTAAAGATTCTATCCAAGGAAGATGAAAAGAAACTCTGCTGTAAATTCCGGCACTTTGAGTGAGTCCACAGGCTTTTCCAAACGACGTGATTCCGACGATGCGGAAATATATCTCACCACATGGTCTGCTGTCTGTTATTTGTAGAGGACCTCCAGAATCACCCTATAAGGAAAAAATGAGTTAGCAGCAGAGCTCCATAACTAAGGTACCAAACTTTTATTTGTAATCAGCAGAAACTGTGCAGAGTTGCGAGAAACTTCATGAACCACAAAACACAATAAAACTCTACATCAAAATTCCGGCATTTTCTTAATATCAACTCAATTGACGTGCAAATTTTTGACTTTCTAGCTTGAAATGCAAAGAGCAGATATGTTGTTCATAATGAATTTTCTTATTTGAAAAATATCTACTCATGTAGTTCATTAGTCTAGTCAACAAGTGCTTTTTTATTCAACTTTTTTCAAAATTAATTATTTTGGTTGGATTAGCCACACCGACATTAGTAATCGTCTAAATTTTCAAAATTTTCTGATCCGTACTTTGTTCTATATCGATCGATTCAGTTCCCGGTGCGACACCCTGTATATATATATATATATATATATATATATATATATATATATATATATATATATATATATATATATATATATATATCATACCTGATTTTTGAAGTACCATCTGTATAAATATTTTATAGTATTTCTTTGTTTAAATCCCACCGTATTTCAAAAATGTCATTTTTTTGATATTCATTTTAAATATTTATTTATTTATGGTATGGCATGTATCACATAAATTATGTCGTATAAACCAGATCAGCGGCACAATATATAGAACAATATATATAAAAAAACACAAAGTTGAATGTCTAGATGACTAATATAATCAATTGGGTTGTTCAGGTTGCAATGTTCCATAATGTGACGGATCGTCTGCCTTTCGGTGCCGCAGTAACACTGCGGGGAAGGTATTATGTTCCAATTGTAGAAGGTATCGGCACACCTGTCATGGTTGGTTCTAATCCGGTTAAGCGTTGTCGAGGTCGAGTCCTTTTCTGCCCTCACTCATTTATTGGGTTGAATTCAGCGGCCGCCAGGTCTTCAGCTGTTCTGATAAGGGGTTTTCTTGAGCGCAGACTATTCCTAACTATCGATATCTATGTTTATTGGTACCTGTATGTTTTGAAGGACCTTTTCGTACTCTCTGACAAGTGTAGTTATTTCTGGAGGTGGAATATGGCTTAGGACTGGTAGCTAGTGACTTGCGTTAGTTGTGCCAGACATTAAACGTATCGTAGGTTCATTTGTACGTCGACCATTTTAACATGTGAGCTATGTAGCCAGACCGGAGCATAATATTCTGCCGTAGAGTAAACAAGCCCTAAGGCGGAACATCATGGCACGTGGGATTCGCATGGAGTGCCGCATAGTTTTTGTATGATGTTATTTCTTGTCTTGAGTTTTGAAGCAGTCTTAGTGAAGCGTTGCTGAGGTGGGTTGGATTCTCCAATTGCTGAAGTATTTCCCTAGGGTTTCTATTGCCCAGTCATCAGCATAGCCAAATTCTCTAGATATTGCTGTGGAATATCAGCAATGTAACAGTTGAACAGAAGTGGAGCGAAAACTGAGGCATGAGGTAGGTCGTTATCGAGTTAATTCCAGTAACATCCTACCTCAAGGTTCAGTTTATTATTATTCTAAATAACCACATTGCTTTGAAAGAACGGTGTGATTTTGAGTTGTTTTTATTGTACAACATCAAATACAATGAAATTTCATTCAAAATTGAAATACACAAAATTTATTTTTTCACAAATAATTCTTTAGATTATATAGCTACTGAATATGGAATTCATAAACATAGTGACAAAATTAGTAATGTAGTTTAATATGGCGAACTTTTCGTGACTAAAAATGATTTGATTCATCAAATTTGAATGAAAAAAAAGTTGAGTTTCATAAAATATTGAAATATGATTGACAGTGTTTCTGAAATTAGACTCCTAATTCAAAGGACCTTGAACTCATCAAAGAAAGATTTACTCAAACTCGGGAGTATTGTTGAGGTAATCCTGAAATATTTGCGAAAGTTATATCTTCAAAAAAAATTACGGATATTCAAATCAGTGTTACCTACGAAATATTTACTAAGAAAATAATATACTGCTGTTGATTGTCGAGATTATGTAGGGTGAAGAAAAACGGTAATTTTTTTTTATATTAATATGCAATGAAACTACTATTTTGCACTAATATGAAGTAAAAATACGTTTTTGTTAATTTTGCCATGTTTCATACCCTAATAAAATTCAGTTTTGGTTTTGGAATGGAGTAGAAGGTCAAGGAAAAAAAATCAAACTTCGCAATTATAAGGTAATGTTTCAAGGACCCAGGGCGGTCCAACCCAATTGTAAAATACATTCAAATGTGGTCCCTCGTGCTATGGAGAAGGTTTGAAATCAACTTCGTCGTGAGAACCCAGGTCCCGCTCTGGGCTGTGAGGGAGGTTCAGTTGCGGGCCTATGGACCACGCCGGGGAGCAACGTGTTAATTATACATCTGGAAATAAATGATTGAGACATTCTATTCTATATATTCTACTAACTATATATATCCTCTATTAGCTCCTGTGGAAAAAAGTCATATTTTGCATTCATTATTTTATTTTGTTAAAGTACAAAGAGGAAAATTCAAGATTTACAGTGATAATAGAAGATTCAATTATGCATACAATATTATTACGCTGATTTCGATGAAGTACTATATAAAAGATAGAAAAACAGGAAAGAAATACAAACTTCAACTATTCAACTATTTGAATACTAAAGATTCTATCCAAGGAAGATGAAAAGAAACTCTGGTGTATATTCCAGCACTTTCAGTGATTCCACAGGCTTTTCCAAACGATGTAATTCCGATAATATTGTAATATTTTATACTTGGGATATCATTGTCTCTGGTAAATGATACAGTCGTTTGTAGAGGCCCTCCAGAATCACCCTATAAGAAAAAACAAAGCGTTAGCAGCAGAGCTACGTCACTAAGGTACCAAATTTCACTTTTCAAGCAGCATAAACTGTGCAGAGTTGTTCGAAACCTCATAAATCACAAAAAATGAAAAACTTTATTTCAAAATTACGTCGATAAGGGAAAAAGTTCAAACCATGAAAAAACATTGTTAATATTAACTCAATCGACGTGCAAATTTCGAATTTTCTAACTATAATATATATCTGAAAAGCGGATATGTTATTCATAGTCAATTTCCACCGGTTTGCAAAATGTCCGTTCATGCGACTACACGCCTGTTTTGATAGTTTTGTTGTTCTACCTTATCAAGAACAGCCCCAGATGGGGAATGTGGTCTGTAGACTCAATAAACTCTTTGTCTTATTTTCAACTCAATATTTCGCCATTTCTTTTTCAGCTTCATCAGGAGTCAAGTCTAGTGTTGGTCCTTAGTTGTAATATATCGATACATATATATATATTATATATATATATATATATATATATATATATATATGTAATATATATATATTATATATATATATATATATATATGTATATATATATATATATATATATATATATATATATATATATTATATATATTACCAATGAAGTTTCAGATTTGTGTTGAGATGGTATAACATATACATATATATATATATATATATATATATACTATATATATGTATCCGATATATTACAACTAAGGACCAACTCTATTCTTTACTCCTTGATGAATTCTGTAAAATAAATGGCGAAATATTGAGTTGAAAAAAAGACAAGAGTTTATTGAGTCTACAGACCACATTCCCGATTAATTACAAAGCGTTTCTATATTTGTACAGATTGGTCGAAATTATTAAGTATTATATATATATATATATATATATATATATATATATATATATATATATATATATATATATATATATATATATATATGGAAAAAAAGCAAAATTATTGGTCTAGCCCGCATATGTCAAAGCAGCCGTTGACACGTGTTTCGGACTCATTGGCCCTCATCAGAACGGCGTAGCCAAGTATGCGATGGAAAACCTGGAAATGAAACAGCAACAACAAGCAGAATCCTTTGCTTCGGAAGACAATCACACATTTGTGGTACATTGTTCGAACTCTCCGGTTTAGGAGATTTGATCAAACTATGACCACGGAGGCGATTAATGCTATCCGGTCCAGGATCTCGCGGGTAGCATTAATCGCCTCCGTGGTCATAGTTTGACCAAATCTCCCAAACCATAGAGTTCGAACAATGTACCACAAATGTGTGATTGTCTTCCGAAGCAAAGGATTCTGCTTGTTGTTGCTGTTTCATTTCCAGGTTTTCCATCGCATACTTGGCTACGCCGTTCTGATGAGGACCAATGAGTCCGAAACACGTGTCAACGGCTGCTTCGACATATGCGGGCTAGACCGATAATTTTGCTTTTGTTTTATATACTATTTTCCCGCGATGAATCTCCTCTTTGTAGTTTATTTCCACGGTCCAGGATGTCGACGATGGCATCAATCGCCTCCGTGGTCATAGTTTGACCAAATCTCCCAAACCGGAGAGTTCGAACAATGTACCACAAATAAGTGATTGTCTTCCGAAGCAAAGGATTCTGCTTGTTGTTGCTGTTTCATTTCCAGGTTTTCCATCGCATACTTGGCTACGCCTTTCTGATGAGGACCAATGAGTCCGAAACACGTGTCAACGGCTGCTTCGACATAGGCGGGCTAGACCGATAATTTTGCTTTTGTTCTATATACTATTTCCCGCGATAAATCTCCCTCTTTGTAGTATATATATCTATATATATAGTTATATTATATATATGTATATATATAATATTATATATTTATATATATATAATATATATATATTTGTAGCAAGTCTGTTTTTACGCAAGTAATTATAATATCGTTAAAATGTTACCATTATGTTGAACAATTTTGTCTGTTATGAATTCATATTTTGTTTGTATCTAATATATAATATATATATATATTAACTATAATTAATATATATATATATTTAGTATATTTATATAATATATAAGTATAAAGCAGGGTAGCGGATAAGTATGATAAAAAAACTTTAACTATTTATTTTAAGGAAGCAATAATTTCTCTTGACAAAATTTTCATTTCCTTATGTTTCGGAGCAGTTAAAAGGATGTTAAAATAATGAAATGTCATTGTTATGAAAAGAAAAACGCGTGAGCTCTGTTACTAAGGTTATATTTTTCCTTATATTTTTTTTCATACGAAGGATTTTCCAATACCTAAAATTAATTCGAAGGGGGTGAGAAAAAGCCGTTAGAAACCCACGAAAGAAAAATATTATCTCTAACATTAGGTAAATGGCGGCGGATTAAGGAAAAGAATTAAAACGATAAGGAAAAGAATTAAACCACCAAGAGACAACTACCCAAACATGCTGACAGTCCCCTTGTCTGTCCTTTGCGTCTTCCGGCGCTTTGGGATTACTTACTTTTCATTTCACCTTCCGTGTTATTTCCCTCACATAGGTATTTTTTTGAAACGATTAAACGTATAACCTATCAAATCTGAGGGTTATGCAACAGGATTGTATTTTTCGTTTTTCAGAGGTCCTGTCAAACTTGAGTGACGTCATTGCATTCAGTGTACCGTCACCATCTGAGTTTTTTTAATAGCACCGTAGGTCGAGTGATTTATATCGTAGACAAGCTGATTTAGTCCTACTTTTTCAATTAACAGAGTACATTACCAAACTACTAAAAAATAATAGAAACAAATTTTTCAAGACATATTATATGTAATTTTTCAATTCATACTAACTCACAAAAATATTAATAGTTTACTTATAACAGGAGATTACTATGTTCTCTACCTATGACTTAGCAGTAATACAATCTGTATTTGGAGCTTCGAGTAGAAAGGTTTATCATTTATGGAAAAAATGTTGGTATCGCAAAACATGTGACAGTTTTTGAATCGTTATGTCTGATATAAAGTGGGAGTCAAGTCCGGGAGATCTTGCCGTCCCTCTAATCACACCAATTCAACACGATCCACCTCTGAGGGAAATTTTGATGATTATACGTTTTAATTTTTTTAAAAAAATACCTTGTTCTCAGACTTTCTCGCTACCCTGTATATATATATATATATATATATATATATATATATAATATATACATTAATATATATATTATACATATTATATAATAATTAAAACTAATTTTTTAAATATATATTATTTTATAATAAATAAAGATAAATTATTATAATAATATAAAAAATAATTTATATTTTAGAATATTATATTTATATTTATAATATTTTATAATATAATTATATATAATATATATTATATATATATATATATATATTACATATATATATATATTATATATATATATATATATATATATATATATATATATTTATATATATATATATATATATATATATATATATATATATATATATACATATATATATATATATATATATATATATATATATATCCGAAACCACTCTCGCTCATGATATTTGTTAGAACAAATTATTTAGAAACTCGTTTTTCCGAATTTTTCCGGAAAAATTAAATACACTAAGGATATTACCCCCGAAAAAATGTCCAACCACTTGAGATTAGCTTATTCATTAAAACCACAAAATACATTGAAATAATAATAATCAATTTCATCAATATACAAGTAATATATAAGTAATGACCATGTGATCGATGCGTGTCATACAAATTCGTCTTTTTTTTATTAGAGCTCCCTTAAAATAAACTTTCCCAGTTCACCAGGACAACATTGATAACTTCGATGGAATTTGCAAGTTGATTCTTATAAGCCAAAAATGAAATTTGAACATTTGAAATCAGGTAATGTACTTAAGCTTCCTCTACAGAAAAAGTTCTGATTCGTATCGCATTCTATACATTAAAAACATTTTTGTCCACGACTACCCTATAATCCGTACATTAAGGATGAGCTTTCAGAAGCATTATGATAGTCATATTACAACCCCTGTATAATAGGTGTTGAATAATGAATCATTATTATTCAACAGGTTGAAGTCATTATCAAACGGTTTGAAATAAGCTGCTATAAAACTAACCATCCAATAGATCTTTTTTTTTATCTACAAATTCAATGCCTTCGTTTATTTTAAATAATTGTTCTGTTAATATTAATATAAATAAATAAATGCAAAATTATCTATTTCATTTTTATCAGAGTGAAAGAAAGCAGTGGAATCGATGTCAAGTGAAATAGTTGACGTTTACGTGAGTATGCAGTTTTCAGTGAACAAAGAAAATGTTATGTCCACGCTTTTGATGACCATTTTTATCGTTGAAAATGCAGATTATTATTAATTTTTTCGAGGAAGTCGTGGACAAAGTATAGTAGGGGAGACCGGGGCTAGTTGTCACAGGGGCAGGTTGTTACAACCGATTTTTTCGGTCATCTTCGGGCGCTACCGTTATTCTCTAAATGTATATCAGTCGCTACGAAGATAGTTTATGTCCTTTATGATCACTTGTTATATGGCAGTCCTGAGTTGGTTATTGTGTTAGTTGGAGCCAAATTTATGATTTTGTCGTGTGTTTGTAAGATTTTAATTTCTCAGGTAAGTATATTTATCTTCATTATTGAATGTAGCAATTTCATAAAATTTGGTAGATGTAATCAACAGAGTATAAGCTTTCATTTTATGTATAATTCAGTTATATAGTTTTAACAGTAAAAGATTTTTCAATGAATTTGTAAAAACATGTGCCTCGGGGTAATTTGATACAACGTATATGGGGCAGGTTGTAATGATGTAACAACTTACACCATTCAATTTTTTCAGGTGTTATGCAGGTAGGTTCCTTTGGTTTTAGCCCTAAGAAACATAG
>JARQZK010002890.1:915000-1020000 GCA_030704885.1 Cynegetis impunctata
TCCAATAATATACAGGGCATTCCATTCGAAATAATCAACTTCCAGTCACTTTCTCAAGCAAACAAAACAACAGAATTTTGTATTGAAGTAACGCATATTATGCTGAAGTCTAGGAAGCCCCTAAGTATCACCAAACTCCAACCCAAATTTCGATATCATAGTATTTCTCAACTCTAAAGATATCAGCGTTTTAATAGGTCTTGATTTCCGAAGAAAAAAATTGAAAATAATTTTTATTTCTAAAACGGTAACAGATAGGTATAGGGAAATATCATGAAAAGTAATTGGGAAATTTTTGGAGATTCTGAAAATAATATTATATACAGGCTGTTCCATTTGAAAAATCAAAGTTGCTACAACTTTCTAATAGAAGTGACAACACCGCATTACCAAAAATATTTTAGTTGAGTAGAGATTGTCCGACTATGCCTTCCATTAAATTTTCAAAGTGATCCGTCTTATGGTTCATATATATATATATATATATATATATATATATATATATATATATATATAAAAATATATATATATATATATATATATATATATATATATATATATATATATATATATATATATATATATATATATATATATATATATATATATATATATATATATATATATATATATATATATATCAGTATATGTTAGATATTACCTAAGAATTCTGTATTGCCCCAACCAGTGGCTGTTATTTCTTTGTTTGGGTCAATTTCATCCCCTACATGTAAGCAAGCAGGACTCACATACGGTGTGTGCACAGCAAGTCTGTCTAATTCAATTACAGCTATATCGTTCTTTTCTGTAATAGGATCGTAATTAGGATGAATAATGGCTCTTTTCACATAGAAATCTTGAGGCTGTGCCTTATCAAAATCAATCGCTAAGTTTAAATCTCCAAGACGGACATATTTCACATTTCCACTGAAAAGAAGGAGGAATTAATTTGTTTTTATATATAAAGTCATCCTGCTCAGTTCAATTTAGAAAATTTTAGTTGAAAATTAAAGGTGTGAAATTTCACCGAAATTTTTTTTTCCAAATACTTGTGGAAAAATTAATTTTCTTTATATTTATTTCTTTCTTATTTCGAAGATATCATTCAAGTGCAGATGTTACGGTCAATACGAGAAATTAGTTTATTCGCGAATTAGCTGGCTCAAACGCGAATTAGCCAGAAGATATGGATAAAACCCGAATGTGTCTTAGTTTCGTGTAATATCCAGCTTAAACAGGTTAGAATGCGTATTATCTAAGAGTAACCGTATAGAACGTATTGTTTCAGTATTGCATCATCTGTCAACATGGGTAGTAGTATTGGAAGTATAAACAATTTTAAAACACATTTTGATGAAGATTTTTTTTATTAGTATTCAAAATAAAAACAAGTTTGAAACGCGTTATAATGAAGAAATTTTCAAAATTGCAGTTACAGAAATTGCTAATACCGGTTATTCAAAAAGTGATGAATATAAGAATACAGTTGAATGTGTTAAACAGGCAAAAAAATACAGTATCCAAAACTTTCCAACAATATCGCCGTATAAAACTTTATGATGTATATAGGTGTTGAAAAATTGATCACCCCGATAAAAAATAATGAACAAGACTAAATATTATGTGGCGATTCAGGTTTTTTTTTGATATTATTCATATACTCCTTTACTTACCTATTGGACAGAATGGTTCAGGAACTAAAAAAAAGTACGAAAATATTACCCAAGAAAGTTCATCCATTTATCTTAGCTTGTGCATATCATGTCTAGAAAAAAACCTATAAATAAAGGATTCGTTGTAAAACTCATTATACATTCAGAAACAGCCGATGTCAGGTAGATCTCACTGACATGCAGTCGAGCCCTGATGGGCCGTATAAATTTATATTAGTCTATCACGGCCATTTAACTAAGTTTGTACATTTGAGATCACTTAAATCAAAAGCAGCTGATGAAGTGTCCACAACAATACTCAATATATTCTGTATATTCGTTCCTTCAATGATCACCACCAATTCGTAGCAAAACCAATTCCATCCAAGATATTATACGAAACTACCTAGTTAAAAACTTTCCACCCTATTGCTCCAAAATAGCGCCCTTTATCGTGTACACAAGATTTATTGCCTCCCGGGGAGTTAACCCCCAACCAATTCGAACCAAAATCAATCCCATCCAAGATATCATACAATACTACCTACTCACAAACCTTCAATCATATTGATCCAAAGTTACTCCCTTCATCCTGTAAACAAGATTTATTTCTTCCCCCAGGGGGTCAACCCCCAACCAATTCGAACCAAAAGCAATCCCATCCAAGAAAGCATACCAAAATACAGAGTACTAATTCCAGATTTAGACAGAGGACTTTAATAATGCATTGATGCTGGTTGTACACGCTGCTAATGACAATAGATATTATGACTTGGGTAATGAAAACGGCACTATTCGTGAAAAATATTCTAAAAATCAATTTGCAGAAAGAAAGTAAATTCCAACAAAGTATTGGTCAATTGAGCAGAAATCCTTAAAGGAAATTGCAAAAAAGCAGTCGGTTTCAAGTGGGCAGGGATACAAAAAAAGTAAAAGCGATTGATTTGCAAAAAAAGGTAAATAATATAAGTCAAAATAACATCGAAGCCTATCCTGTTCCAATGAGTAATATGTAGTAAAAGTAGGTACGCATCATCTGATTTGATCCATAAGCACATACCATAGTACCTACCTAATAATATTTTCATTCAAAATTTATATTTCTATTATCATTTTATTATTTTATTTGATGAAGGTTTGTTCTTTATTGTTTACAAAAAGAAAATGGTAGGTTTTTGTAAATAAAAGTTTTATTATTTGATGATTTTACTTTTATTTTTGTTTTTTAAGAAATGAAAGGTGACGAAATATTGAAACTTATGTATCTTTGAATGTGACCTTGATTGTGTGCTTGAACTATTATCAAGCTAATTCGCGAAAGAGCCAAATGCTATCAGATATAACCGATCATATTGTATAATTCGCGTTCTAACCAGATAATTTGCGACCATTCTTAAAATATATTTATTACTTTCCGTATTAACCTGTATTGGCAAATTCGCATTTTAGAAGGCTAATTCGAGATATCATTAATTTCTCGTTTTAACCGTAACACATAGATTAAAATAATTAACACCGGTAGATTGTAATATTTTAAATTCTCATTTGACTTAACATTTCGAAAAAAATTAATTTCTAACTACTGAAATAATTGACAACTTGATATTGACTTCGTATATTTGTCTGGTAGTTTTTAAAATTCATTTCGAAATAAAAACAGAATTATATTTCAAGAATTTCCTTAATCGCTTTTGAAAATTTTATTTTAACCAAATATGAATATAAATAATAATTTATAACTTACAAGTCAGGTGAATATAGACAATGAGCTGCAGTCAAAACGTGTTGAAGGCTAATTAATGAGCCACCACATAACCACTGTGTGTTAGCAGTTTCTCCAAATCCAAGCGCTGCCTGAAATGGTCTTACTACAGGAGAGTATCAAGGAAGGTTCTAGTCCAAAATGATGGTTCTGCGCATGCGCATCTTGGCGCATAGTTATGGATATATAGGTATGGAGAGACTGTTTGGAGACTTAAGGGGATCCGTTTCTTATCATATACGTTTTACAACGAGTCCGCTCAAAACGTATATGATAGGAAAAGAGTTTCCTGAGTTAAAGTGGGCTTGTCTTGTTACATTTCTTACTACCTAAGTGAATCCTGCTTTAATCAATAAAAGTTTTGCCGAAAATTGATTCAGAATTCAATCGTTTCAGAATTTTTAATCAGTCATACAAATGATGAATGAACAGTGGAAATCATTTGCGATATTATTTTTGAAATATTTTATGAAATAAATAGATCCATACGGCAAACGCTGATGCGGCAAATTTCATTAGAGCGTATAGAAATATTTAAACGGAGAAATCTTTTATGTATTCAAAGAGTTTTAGTTATAAATGACAAAAAAAAAGGTAAGATGTGTTCCATCAATCTCAGCAGTCAATCACAATCACGAGTTCTTTAACACCCATGAAGCTATAGTTAAAGTTACACACTCTTTGACATAGTTTCACACTCCTTGGTATAGTTGCACACCTCTTGGTGTAGTTGCACACCCCTTGGTGTAGTTGCACACCTCTTGGTGTAGGTGCACACCTCTTGGTGTAGTTGCACACCCCTTGGTTAGTTGCACACCTCTGGGTGTAGTTGCACACTCCTTGGTACAGTTTCACACCTCTTGGTGTAGTTGCACACCTCTTGGTGTAGTTGCACATCTCTTGGTGTAGTTGCACACCTCTTGGTGTAGGTGTACACCTCTTGGTGTAGTTGCACACCCCTTGGTGCAGTTTCACACCTCTTGGTGTAGTTGCTCACCTCTTGGTGTAGTTGCATGCCTCTTGATATTCCTGGTGAAGTCACTCATCACTCGCCATTTATCTCACCATCAATCTCTTCTACTGTCTCAAAAATAGTTTGATATATGTCCATCTAAACGCCATGACGGATTTAGCGATACTAAAAATTCCATGATAAAACGTCATTATCCTCGTGCATTTTGTCCAAGATAGGATAAAATCATACTTCACAGAAGAATGGACCGTTTGGATGACCACCAAGTATGGCGCATCATTAGGAGATCTTTCTAAGACCTAATTAGCTGCTTGTATACCATGAGGATTGGCAGCTGGGGACACACGAACCGATTAATGATTGGTGTGTTTTTTCGAAAAAAATTAACTTCTCGCAAAAGCTAAAAGTTTGATTATTAATGACTGTCAAGTAATGAGTGGTTAAAAGTTGCTATTATCATTTCAATTTTAATAGGTTCTACAAACGATTCGGGAAAAAAAATCATCATGAAGGCGAAAGCTACTTAGTTAATGTTACTTTCTTACCATGTGCGGAAATTCTTCTGCCAGAGATTTTTCGCCTCCATATGCAGCAGGGAAAGCCGTTCTAAGTCGACCTAAAATGTATTCCTCGCATTCTGAAATAATCATATAGATAGTTAGTATATAAGCTATGTAAATTCTAGCGCACTTGTGGTCATTTTTACATGTAAATTCCCATAATGAAATCAACATATATAGGTTCATTGAAGAAGACTTCCAGTTTTCTTAATTCAACAGCAACAAGATTTTCGTTGAATATTGTAGAGTTATTTAATCCAGGTTTAGTAATATATGGCGCCTAGTCTAGACCATTTAGCTAGAAGGCACACGTTCACACGTTACGTATATTCTCCATAGTTCTTCCTGTAATAATATAAAATGTTAGCATAATTACGTCGAAAAAGCAAGAATGTAACTTACCGAAAACAGCATTATTCATAAGTTCGAATAAATTTTTCTCGAACTTGTTCTTTGCATTCTTTCGAAGTTCAGTGTTCAAATCGATATATCTCTTAAGCCAAGGTGCTTGCTTCAACTTTAGGCCATTATGAATTTTTTATGTACCAGACCATGTTCAATTGCCTGCTTCAATGTTCGATAATGAATAACATAATTTTTTTATGATGTAGTGTGGCCATCAATTTTGAGAGTTCCTTTCTAGTCTTTAGAAGTTTACTTGTCTTTGGATTAATAATTTGTTTAATAAATAAAATATATTTTCCTTTAGTTATAGGTAGTAAATCAATTTTTTTTAGAGTTGAGTGAAATATTCGAAATCACTCAATACACGCCTACTGCTCAACTTCACCGATTGCAATTTGTTGTTGATTCTCCGAAGAGCTAATGAATACTTTTTAAGTCCATCGTAAACCATTTGTTCATCATTGCTTACTTTTAGTATTTATTTTTGCTCGTATCTCATCAGATAGTACAGCAAACATGTTGATTGTAGTCTCAAGAACGATCAGAAGGAACTAAATCAGAACTCTAGAATTCAACGTTTTAATACAAATCAAGTCAATGGAATACTAAACATTCGTACAAGATATCTCCGGTGTAATAAAAATGTACAAAATATTTAAATTCAGAGTATATCTTTCTGATAGAGAATGAAAAATTAGAAATGACTCAACAGATTTGAAATAATTTATAGAATATGGATGATAAACTTATATTTTCTATATTAATATAGGAATCGAAATGACTGTTACTAGAAAATATGTAATGATTACCGTATAAAAATTAAATTTGAGGTGTTATAAATATTATATTTAGTTTCTATTCCTCAAGTATACCCCTGAACAAAGTATGTGGTGTCGCATCGGAACTGTGCCATCAGAGCACCAATTAGAGGGTAGAAAATAGAAACAGTATTCATAGATCTCAAATTTATATCAGCTTTCCGTAATCGAATAATATTTCATTTAATTCTCTTGTTATCGAAATTTGGCCAATAGGATGCGTCTTCTCTAGCTAGGACAAGACCTAGGCAACTATTTCCCCAGAACATCTCAGTAGATACCTCAACATTGGTTATACCTGCTCATTAACGATGTCTGCCTTCTTTGTACATAGGTCTTATAGACATCAAGAACAAGTAATATCTCCCTTTAGGGATACGTCTGTCATGCCTTCGTGAAGTAAATAGTCGGCCATTCCTTTCATATCAGAATGGAGCCACAAATAATTAATTAATCATAATTGTTTACTTGTTTTTTAAATATTGAGGAAAACTAACTCATCTATTCATTCAGTAGTTCGAATCATTAAATTCAATTATCTGTAAAAAATATGGTAAGGATAGGTTAAATTATGTTAGATCATCGAACATCATATTATTTCATTTCGCACTCATAATGAAAAAAGTTTATGAATTCAACTTTGAATGAAATTCTACTTCAAAGTATAAGCATAAAAATCTAAATATCCCAGAAACGGTACATTTTAGAGTAAAAATAACGTTTCTGTAGACTCTCTGTCACCTCTTAGTGACCTTATGACGTGCAATAACATATTTTAATATAAACACCTTGATATATAATTCGCCCTCATACTAAAACAAATATTCCAACTTCGAACAAACTACAATAAAGTATCTTATATATGAAATTCTCGTGTCACAATGTTCGTTCCCATACTCCTCCGAAACGGCTTGACCGATTCTCATGAAATTTTGTGAGCATATTGGGTAGGTCTGTGAATCGGCCAACATCTATTTTTCATCCCCCTAAATGTTAAGGGTAGTCCACCCCTAAAAATTTTTTATTTAAAAAAAAAATTTTTTTGTTTTAATTTTTTTTTTGATACAGCATACAAAAATACACATAATCCTAAATTTTCACCCCTCTACGATCAACCCCTATTTTTTATTTGTTAAACTCCTTCGAAATGACTCGACCGATTCTCATGAAATTTTGTGTGCATATCAGTTAGCTCTGAGAATCCGACAGAATCTATTTTTCATCCCCCTAAATGTTAAGGGAGGTCCACCCCTTAATTTTTTATTTATATTTTTCAGACAAAATTTTCTGTTCTATTTTTTTTTATGATGCAACATTCAAAAATACATCCAACCCTAAATTTTCACCCCTTTACGATCAACCCCTATTTTTTATACTCCTAATGATTAACATTTTTATGAATTTTTTGAACAATTTTTTTTTTATTTTTTTATGATGTTGCTTTAAAAAATACATACAACTCTAAATTTTCACCCTTCTATCAACAACCCATATTTTTCAATAGCCATTTTAATAATTTAAACAACGTTTGCCGGGTCAGATAGATTGATAGATAGATAGGTAGATATACATCGGCAGATAGATGAATAGATAGAAAGACAGATGAATAAAAATAATTTATATGGCTGAACGTTTGCCCGGTCAGATAAATTGATAGATGGATATGCATATAGATAGACAGATAGATAGATAGATAGATAGATAGATAGATAGATAGATAGATGGATGGATGGATGGATGGATGGATGGATGGATGGATGGATGGATGGATGGATGGATGGATGGATGGATGGATGGATGGATGGATGGATGGATGGATGGATGGATGGATGGATGGATGGATGGATGGATGGATGGATGGATGGATGGATGGATGGATGGATGGATGGATGGATGGATGGATGGATGGATAGATAGATGGATGGATGGATGGATGGATGGATGGATGGATGGATGGATGGATGGATGGATGGATGGATGGATGGATGGATGGATGGATGGATGGATGGATGGATGGATGGATGGATGGATGGATGGATGGATGGATGGATGGATGGATGGATGGATGGATGGATGGATGGATGGATGGATGGATGGATGATGGATGGATGGAATGATGGATGGATGCATGGATGGATCGATGGATGGATGGATGGATCACTGGATGAATTGCTGGATGGATGGATGGATGGATGGATGGATGGATGGATGGATGGATGGATGGATGGATGGATGGATGGATGGATGGATGGATGGATGGATGGATGGATGGATGGATGGATGGATGGATGGATGGATGGATGGATGGATCGATCGATCGGACGGACGGACGGACGCGATCGATCGATCGATCGATCGATCGATAGATAGATAGATAGATAGATAGATAGATAGATAGATAGATAGATAGATATATAGATAGATAGATAGATAGATAGAAAGATAGATAACTCTCTAGGTAGAAAGATATATAGTTAGATAGGCAGATATACATCGGCAGACAGAAGAATAGATAAAAATAATTTATATGGCAGAACAACGTTTGCCGGGTCAGCTAGTAAAAATCTAAATATCTCAGAAACGGTTCATTTTAAGCTAAAACTAATGTTTTCGTTGGCTCTCCGGCGCCACTTAGTGACCTTATTACGTTCCATAACATATTTTAATATAAACAAATACAATCTTGTAAACAAGTCGCAATCATCATAAAAAAGTCCAACATTGAACGAAGTCTACATCGAAGTATTAAAATTTGAATATCTCGGAAACGGTACATTTTAGGCTAAAACTAACGTTTTAGTTGGCTCTCTGACATCCCTTGGTGATTTTATGATGTTCTATAACATATTATAATAACAGCACCTTATTATATAATCGCCCTCCTAATAAAATTTCTTCACAAGTCCAACTTTGAATGAAATTTTTCTACATAAAATAATAAAATTCTAAACATCTCAAAAACTTCGTCTTAGACAAAAAAACAAAACTAAAATATCCGCTAAGTGACTTCAATCGACTCTTAACCTTATCTGTCATATAACAAAGTATGAGCGCCATACGTGCAGAATTTACCACCCTCATTCACAAACCCCATTTAACGGACCCGTTGTGAACGGACTCGTTTTGAACGGACTCGTTTTGAACGGACCCGTTTTGAACAAACTCGTTATAAACAAACCCATTGTGAGCGGACCCGTTCGAAAAACAACACGTATCAAAACGTTACAGGAGGTCCTAAACATTAATCCGCAAGACATGGGGGCCTCACGTCTCGTTATACTCTTGTATAACAAATGGTATGGTACTGAACTTGGGTGTGGCATTATCTGGGTTCGAATTCCACACATTTCTCTTTCAGATTTTTTCATTTATTACTGCGCATGCGGGAAAGAGATTCAAAAACTATGAAACGGGGAGAGTTCCAGGATAGTTTATAAATTCAGAATAACTCCGAATGTATTCCTTTTCAATTCAGTTTTTGATTAGTGAAGTGTATACTGTCCTGATTAATCTACAAGGTAAGTTTTTATAAATTGACGTCAATAATAATAATTTTTGGTATTTAATATTTGACGTTGGTTTTCGATATTCATATCGTTTATCATAAGAGAACATAAGCTGAATATTAGAAGCTAATGATTGGTTAATATAGAGTTAGTTGTATGAGGTAGAAGTGGGGTTACTGAATGAGGGTGGTAAATTCTGCACGTATGACGCTGGTACTTTGGCATATGAAAGATAAGGTTGAGATTTGATTGAAGTTGCTTTGAGAATAATCCATTTTTCATCTAAGAAGAATAGTTTTTGAGTAATTTAGATTTTTATTATTTTATGTAGACTTAGATATATTTCATTCAAAGTTCGACTTATAAATTTTTTTTATTATGAGGGCCAATTATTATATATCAATGTGTTTATATTCTTATATGTTATGGAACGTCATAAGGTCACTAAGAGGTGCTAGAAAGTCTACGGAAACGTTATTTTTACTCTAGAATGTACCGTTTGTGGGAATTCAGATTTTGATACTTTAATGTAGAATTATATTCGAAGGCGAAATGAAATAATATGATTTTCGATGATCTAACATAATTACACTTATCTTAACCATATTTTTTACAGATAATTGAATTTAACGATTCGAAGTAATTCGTACTGAATAAATAGGTGAGTTGGTTTTTCTTCTTCTTCTTCAAGTGCCTCACCCGGTTTCGGGTGTAGGCGGCCTCTATACAACTATTCGTGTTGTCCGTGATACAGTGATGCACGAATAAAGGGGACCTACAGTTCTACGACGGTTTCGAACGTCTTATAGAGAGGCTTTACAAGGCAGGATACTGGTGCTCGGTGGTTTGTCATTGCCTTACGAGAGGTGACTACACTTTTAATTTATTGGTCCGGACGGGATTCGATCTGCTGACCTTCTGTTCAGTAGTCCAACGCACTGACCACTGAGCTACGGAGCCACTGGTTTTCTATTAGCCAAATTTCGATAACAAAAGATTAAACTGAAGAATTACCCGATTACTGAAAGCTGATATAAATTTGAGATCTATGAATACTGTTTCTAGTTCTTAACCTCTAATTGGTGCTCTGATGGCACAGTTCCGATGCGAAACCACATACTTTGTTGAGGTGTGTATTTGAGGCTTAGGAACTAAATATAATATTTATTACACCTCAAATTTATTTTTTATACGGTTATCATTACATATTTTCTAGTAGGTAACGGTCATTTAGATTCCTTTATTGATATAGAAAATATAAGTTCATCATCTATATTCTATAAATTATTTCAAATCTGTTTAGTCATTTCTAATTTTTCATTCTCTATCACAAAAATATACTCTGAATTCAAATATTTTATATATTTTTCATTACACCGTAGATATCTTGTACGAATATTTAGTATTCCATTGACATGATTTGTATTAACAACATGTAGTATTTAGGAACATACTTAACTGAATATCCAAATCTGAGATCGTATTTTTCCGAATTAGATGAGAATCGCTTCAAACTACTTACAAAGGAGGGGATTATGCCACATGATTACCTTGATGCATTTTCTAGATTTGGCGAAAGAAGTTTACCATCTATGTGGCTCTGTAGCTCAGTGGTCAGTGCGTTGGACTACTGAACAGAAGGTCGGTGGATCGAACCCCGGACGGACCAACGAATCAATGCGGAGTCACTTCTCGAAAGGCGATGGCAAACTACCGAGAGTATTCTGCCTTGTAAAGCCTCTCTATAAGACGTTCGGAACCGTCGTAAAACTGTAGGTCCCTTCTATTAGTGTATCACTGCATCGCGCACAACACGAATAGTTATAGAGAGATCGCCTACACTCGAATCAGGGTAAGGCATTTAAAGGAGAAGATACATGAAGACTGATATTCTTTTTCTGATAGATGTATTTGGACAATTTCGATCGAGCTGTCTTGAAACCTATAAACTTGATCCTGCTCATTATTTCACATTACCTGGATTCATTTGGGATGCGATGTTAAAATATACGAAGTAAGAACTGGAGCTTCTCACAGATTCTGATAATATTTCTCTCCGTTGAATGGGACATACGCGGAGGTCTCAGACAAGTTTGTAGTCTTAGAAGAGCTACTGCAAACAACGTTTATTGTTATAATTAAAATCCAACGCAACGTTCAAAGTATTTAATGTAATTTTGACATGAATAATCAGGTATTATATACTATTTTTTAAATCGAGTTGAAAATTCATAGCTTTTTCTTTTCAGTATGGTTAGGCCATGAGTCAATATCTCCCATATAGAGGATTTGAATGGATAAACACTAAAATTGATGTCACCACCCTTCTAGATGACTCAGATACAGGATACATGCTAGAGGTGGATCTCGAGTATCTTCGAGACGCCCATAAAGATATTCAATTTTACCCTGAATATATCAATCCATGTAAATACCTGGAAAGGAATCCTCAAAATTGATGCAACACTACATCATAAAAAAAATTATGTCATTCATTATCAAGCATTGAAGCAGGCAATGGAACATGGTCTGATACTTAAAAAAATTCATAAAGCCCTAAAGTTCAAGCAAGCACCTTGGCTTAAAAGTTATATCGATTTCAACACTGAACTTCGAAAGAATGCAAAGAACAAGTTAGATGAAAATTTATTCTAACTTATGAATAATGCTGTTTTCGGTAAGTTGCATTGTTGCTTTTTGACGTTATTATGCTAACATTTTATATTATTACAGGAAAATCTATGGAGAACATACGTATAAGGGTGCATTCGCGATGGGCGCTTACACGCTGTAAGCGCTTATAAGCTTCGTTCTCTGTGGTCGACTCGCGCTCACAAACGCTTAACACTAAGCGTAAGCTAACCTAACTTTTGTAGTCGATAATTAATAAATTTGTAGGGAAATGTTAAAGCACAGTATTTGCGTGAACAATCGGGCTTTTGCCTACCTAAGCGTAAAAAGAAGATCTGACATTCACCTTTAATGCTCAAAGCCAAAGCGAGAGCATCTCTAAGAGCTAGTAGGCTAACACGAACGCCAATAATCTGTGCTTCTAAGCGTGAGCGCTCAAAGCATGAAAGCGCCCAACGCGAATACACAATATGTGTTAACGTGTGCTTTCTAACTAAAAGGTCTGGACCGTATGGCGCCGAGGCATATATTGCTAAACCTGAAGAATTCAAGAACTCTACAATATTCAACGAAAATCTTGTTGAGATTGAGAAAACTGGAATTCTTCTCCAATAAACCTATATATGTTGGACAGGCAATACTCGACTTGGTCAGAACAACCATTTATGCTTTTCATTATGATTATTCGAAAAAAGAGTTCGGCAGCGGCTGCAGCGCCATCTATACGGACGCATACTCTATTGCCCGCCATAAACGCTACGGTAGACTGGATAGTTCCGGTATACCGTAGCGGTTTTCATTTCTCTTCGGGATGTCATCGATTGAAGAGGATGACACACTGGCATTGATTGGCCTAGCGTTTATTTTGACGTGTGACACTAGAAAAAAACTACCGCGACCTGCGCAGGCGACCGGCATACATGCACACACGCACAGGTACACCGTAAAAAAAATTGGTTTTCGATCTTGCTCCGGTCGCCTGCGCAGGTTCAAAAACTATTCTCACATACGCTCCGGTCTACCTGCACAGGTAGATCTCTCCGGTCTACCGTAGCGTATATGGCGGGCATTAGAGCTACATAATGCCCGCCACATACGCTACGGTAGACCGGAGCGTATGTGGGAATAGTATTTGCATTTTTTGTACATACACAGACCTGCGCAGGTATACCTGCACAGGTTTCCTATCCGGTCTACCGTAGCGTATATGGTGGGCATAAGGATCCATATGAGGTTATGAAACGTGATTGTCATGTCCGTTTTGACACATCAGATTATCTACCTGACTATTTCACTCATTCCATTTTTAGTGAGGAAGTTTCCATAGCAACCCTCGTTTCACAGCGATAAAACATGCAAGCCGGCAAAACTTATCGAACGTGTGTATGAGAAATCGTTGCAGATAATTTCATCTGCACAGTTCATCGGTAGCAGTTGCATTTTCTATTCGATAAATCGTTGATACTTGCGTTTGCACAGTTTAATCGTTTCATGTGGATACGACGCCGTGATCAATTCGACCGATCGCTCAATTTATAAAACAGTTTGCTGTGAGAGCAGTCTGCACAAGTCCGTTTAAATATGTCGGAACAAGATCGAAGCGGACACCGCGATCAATTGGAGGAATTCATTCTACGTTATAGTAGTGAAATCTGCCTGTGGAATACGAAATTAAGAGATTATCATGATCGAATTAAAATCGCAGCCTACAATACTGGTCGATAAATACAAAACCATGGATCCAAATGCCAGCAAGGATATAGTGGTTGAGAAAATTAATAATCTTCGAACTACGTATAAAAAAAACTCAACAAAAGAAAACAAAAAATTTATATGAGAGTATGACTTCCAGTATAAGCCAGTCCGTAAAACAAAGTAAGTTATTATTTCATCGACAATTCCACTCATGTATAATAATTCCCATTTGAGAGAACAAAAATCGTACTTTGCTATCGAATAAATAGGAAGGAACAGAAATGCAAGTGGATAAAAATATCGGATAAATTACGTTACCTTACCAACGCTAGCAATTATTCGTTTAGCAAGCGTTGCATCAGTTTGACAATTGTAAATGTCGAAAACAGAATTTTACAACAAATACCTAATATTCCAGTAAATATGTTGAGATTTGGAAATATTAGCGAGGCAGAAATAATAAGGGAGATCGAAAAATCAACTCCTCGATAATATTTTGACATTTCTCACATTCATAGGTTTTCTTGACTTTCTCAAATGTCACCATATTACTGTTAGACATATTTTCTCGTGAAATAGTCATGTCGAATACCAGTCGAATGAAATTTAAGCAGGTAAAATTTCTCTCTTGTAACATTCAAGTTTGTTGCTTAGACAATTTCGCTCATGACATTCTTTCCAACATCACTCGCCTGACGGCTCGTGATTTTGATACAAATGTCATTTGCGAAATTGCCTAAGCAACAAACTTTCATATTACAATCGAGAAATTTTGCCGGCAAAATTTCATCTCTAGAGGTATTATATATGAAAATATTTATGGAATTCCTCAAATGAATATGAAAGTATTGGGTACGACGAAAGATAAAAACAATGGAACTCCTACGACAAATTATGTGAGACTTCGTTTAAAATTATACACTACGAAAGTATTAAAGACTTATGAAGACATAGAAAAAGAAAAGAAGCAGTGGGTTGATGAAGCATGAGATAGATGACATTATTAAAAATTCTGTTGTGTTGTGAAGAAAGCAAAAGGAGTCAAATCGTTAGTTGTAAGGACGAAGATTAGTTTTGAAGATTATGAAAAATGTCTTGATACATGGAAGGTGGTCATTATACTCCAAAACTTGATAAGATTCGATAAGTTTAGTATAAGGTATATTCCATCACACAGCAGAAAATTGCACTCAGCCCTGAAGAAGATAAATGATATTTAATACCTGGAACAGATGAGACGCTGCCTTGGAGACATTATAGGGTGCTCTCTTGATGGATACTGATTGAACATTAACTAAAATTATTATACTATTGATGAAATTATTATATAACGATTAAATAAATAGTTATATTTTCATCCTTGTATCTATCCCCTGCTTCCAACCGCAGAGATATTGATTTGTATAATATATTCGTCTTGCATAGTATAATATGAATAATGCTTTTTATACTATACATAAATCAGGAAAGTCATTAACCCTAATATAAAAGGAACCTTTTCTACTCCGATGAAATCCGACCCAGTGCGCATGAGCAAAAGGGAACCATTTTCGCTATTTAACCTTAGATTTCCTTATGGGAATTTACATGTAAAAATGACCAAAAGTGCGCTGGAATCGGCATAACTTATATGATTTAGTTGTATCAATGAAATGAGTGAATCGGGGTTGAGCTCTAAATATATTTAAAAAACAAGTAGCTACGGAGATTCATCACTGAGGTCCTATTTTTCCTTATTTTCATACAAATTCTCAACGACCTAAATCAATATAGATGGGCTCAGTGGCGCCGACTTATGAAAAATATTGGGGGGCCCATACCGGGGAGAGTGAATTTCAAAGTTTTTTTAGCAATTTAGAGACATATGATCAACATAAGAAAACTCGACTCGATATTTTTGCTTCGAAGAACGAAACAAAACATAAACATGCACGGTGTTTTCGTGAAAAGCTTAATTAATTTACAGCAATAATTATGCTTATAGACTATAACAGAGCAGTGAATATAGCTCTAAAAGACTGAAATTATATTTAAATGAATCCTAAACTATCATTGAAAGAATAAAACATAAAATATTGTTGTCGCACAGTAATAGCACTTTGATTAATAAGTGAAATAGCTAATTTAAGCTTACTCTGGATAAGGCTCAGGGTTCATTAAATAAAAACAATATCTCAAAGTTAATGCTTTGAAAATATTGAAGTATTATGAAATATTAAATATAAAAATATTTAAGTATTTGAAAATATCTAATACAGTACTATAGTAATATAGTAGTGCAGCCTAGTACAGAAATATTTCGAAACTTAAATTTAACATTCTGTGTGTAGGTATTCAATTCTCTATTTTATAAAGATTTTCGATATTGCTCTGAATACCATTATTATGGCTAGAGTGTCTTTAGAAAGGTGCAAATATCGTTCGTCTAGTCGAACTAATAATTTTCTTAAATTATTGGGGGCTCTGACGCCAAACGTGCCCATTCAGGCCCGATGGAGTCGGCGCCAATGGATGGGCTCTGGAATTGAGCAAAACCCACGAAATAACATGGAACCTTAACGTCAAAATGGAAACGGTTAGGAAAAATATTTGAAACCAACAAAACACAGTTTATTGGTATTAACTTAATCTTCCTACAAATTTTTGAAGCTCAAATTAAACAGGGTTAGACAGTGAAAAAATATTCTATAAACTATTTTTGCTAGCTCCATATACCCTTCAAATAGCCCTCAAAGGCTGAGATACGAGTATCGTGTTCATAATTATGCTCATGCATCTTCCCGAAACTTTATTCTTCAAAGTATGGAGATTCTATAATTTTGACTAGCTACCTGAATTTTGGTAGTTTTAATCTACTTCCAGAAACATTTCAGTTATCATATTTCAGCTCATTTGGTCTGATGGATGCTGAAGATGCAAAAAAGTACCGGACAAAATAGAAGAATATTTATAATTATATATATATATATATATATATATATATATATATATATATATATATATATATATATATATATATATATATATATATATATATATATATATATATATATATTCGTAATATGCTCTTGGTGTCATCTAAAATATATTCTTACCCTTAACGTAGATAATCAACAAATTAAAATGAAATCAATAGAGAATTAACATTTTTACTACACATATTATCACAGTCAACGGCGTTGCTAGGTCAGTTATTTCTGGACGTATAGCAGAGGAGCATACAGTTTGGTTGTATCTTTCTTGTCATTAATTGCACATTTTATATTTTTTTGGATTTCTAACGATTCAAGAAATTCCCTTTTTTTGTTGTTTGACTCAGTTTTTAATATCTTTGTGTCATTTAAATTGAACGGGAACATATTACGAAAAAATATATATTAGGTCAAAGAAAAACCAAAATTAAAAAAAAAATATATATATATATATAAATCCGCGAACAGCGATGTGTGCTACGCCCATTTCTGTCCCGTACGAAAGGAAACACACGTGTTTCATTCCTCCCTGAAGTATGTGTCAGAGAGGAGGGCAGCTTGAGTTTGGGATTAACTCCTTCAGCCAGATCAGAGGATACACTTGTATGTACAAGTGCATTAAGGATAGGTGAGACGGGATATTTATGGAACATAGGAAGTGTGGGTAGGGTTCAGAGGATTAATACTGGCCCAGCATTCGCCTTGTAAGTTTGCAAGCAGTGACTTACATTACCATGAGGAAACCTCTGAAAAAAACCCATCGATGCGCTATTTATATGTACACGGCAACGGCACACTTCACGCCCCCCAATCCGCTGCCATCCGTGACGAAACGTACTTATTGTGTGAGAGAAACAGGAGTCCGGCTTAGTTCTCATCCCTACTCCATGCTGTTTACTGAGTGAGAAGTGATACCGGTAGAGGCCTGACGGGAATAACTAATCTATGATCAGGGTGTGACCTGAAATAGCCATTGCAAAATGGGGGTTGGTGATAGAAGGGTGAAAATTTGGGGTTGTACGTATTTTTTATTGTAACATAATAAAAAGAATAAAAATAGATAATTTTGACCAAAAAATTTGAAAAAAAAATTTTGGGGTATACCACACTTATCATTGAGGATTATGAAAAGTAGATCACGATCGATTCTCAGACCTACCGAATATACATATGAAATTTCATGAAAATCGGTCAAGCCGTTTCGGAGGAGCATGGCAACTAACACTGTGACACGAAAATTGTATATATATATATATATATATATATATATATATATATATATATATATGTAGGTATATGACTTTAACAAAAATCTCAAAAATCGAGATGCAGACTCTTTAAAACGGATTCTAAAACTACTCCGGCACTTGACTATTATTTTTGGGTAAAACACGACCTAAGCCCCCTTAAATCTCTACATTAAAATGATGGCGGTTAAAGAAAATAGTTTTCAAGAGGCACATTGCTTACATCCATGTATGAAATTTCAACAAATTTCTGCAGAACAAGTTAAGAAGTCTCTACATAAAAATGGCGCCGGTCAGAAAATTAACTAATTATACAGTTATACTTGATATATTTTATTCAGTTATACCTACTTGCTTCACTCAGTGCTCCTGTGCTATGACTTAAACGTACTTTGGGTAAAGGAAACAAGTTTCTTGAATTAGCCGTTGAATTTTGTGCAGCCGTAACCACCGAGTCGAGAGTCAAATTATCTTTTTCTTTAATTTGGCTCAGTGAGCAGCATATTATAGGTGTCTTTCCGCTGAAATTACATATAGAAATGTTGTGTCCATTCTGAATTTGTTGCAGTCCCAAAGAACATTTGTAAGCAGACAAACATCTGCCAGCACTCTCCCCATTCGTTATATTATTCATGCATCTGTCACCTGAAACAATATTTTTTGGATTGATTGGGCCGATACTTGGTGTAAATTAATAAACATATCAAAACAATGGTTAAAATTAACAATTTACACATTTACAATTTTTTCAAAATTACCATATTAAAACAATGGTTAAAAATAACAATTTACTCATTTAATGTGTAAATTGTTATTTTTAACCATTGTTTTAATAAACAATATTTTATTATTTTTTTATCGAAAGTGAAAATTAATTTTTAAAAACAGCGTTAGCAGCAGAGCTCCATCACTAAGGTCGTACTTTTCGCGCGAAGTGCATCGCGTCGAGATGTGATTCGAACGGATGACATTACGGTTCGGAAAACCACGCAGTAATAGCGAACCGAAATAAAAATTATAAAATAATTTATTTTATTGAAAAAAAAATTCGCGTAATGCAAGGTGAAAATCCATAAATATAAAATTCAAGCTCACCCTTGGCTTGCGATACAGAACAATAATTTATTATTTTCCTGGAAAATTCGACTCATACATCAATAATTATATGTCTTTATATATATATATACATATATATTATATATATATATATATATATATATATATATATATATATATATATATATATTTATATATATATGGATATATACATATATATATATATATATATATATATATATATATATATATATATATATATATATATATATATATATATATATATATATATTATATATATATATATATATATATATATATATATATATATATATATATATACATATATATATATATATATATATATATATATATATATATATATATATATATATACATATACATATACATATATAGGTATATATCAGGGGCGGCTATGGAGGCTAAGCCGCCTCCTAAATAATATTCCGTCTATCACTACTATATTATATTGAATAGTCAGCATTCAGCATATTCATTTTAATCAAAATCATGTTATTTTATGCACCTACCTTCCTTTCATCCTACATTATATAATATAATTTATTAATTACGATAGAAGGTATTTACATTTACTGCTTACTGTATTTCATTTATTTCAAGATTTTATATCAACAGTGGCAATGCTGCAGAGGCTTAATAAGTTATAGACGCTTCCATTATTCCATATGCCATGCCAGAGAGAAAAGGAAATGCTGCGAATGAATATAACTTATTCACTTCATTGAACTATAAAACACGGGTAAAAGCAACACTGATTGAAGCTAGCTGCTCGGTTCAAAAAGGATACAGTAATTCTCACACAATGTCGACCAATCGCAACTATAGGCTTCAGGGTAAAATCGAGTGAATTCGTTGGAAAGCATTAATCGCATTCACTAGTGGACGAAAACTGTTTTGATTTTAATTTATTTTGCTCGCGTATTGTTTTTAAAATGAGTTAGGTTACTGAAGTTAATTTCAAAAATTCAATGGTCACTTAGTGGAATATTTGTTATCCCATAACTTAAGTGCACGATAAAGTTTTAATAAATTGCGACCTACCCCGGAATTAAACAAATTGGTGCAGCGTAACTAACTAAGGCGGTTGACCTTGATATTCTAAAAATTTTCGCTTATGGTGTATTTTTTAACACCTCTTGTAGCCTCCTTAAACCAGCACCTCACGAGCCGCCAATGGTATACATATACATATATATATATATATATATATATATATATATATATATATATATATATATATATATATATATATATATATATATATATATATATATAGGGTGTTCGGCATATGAAGCACCAAAATCTTTTTTTTCTTTTTACCCTGGGTCCTACCAGGCTCACGGTTGAGGAGATATAATTTTTTGAAGATTTTGACTCAAAATTTCCAAAATACCCCTCATAAGTTTTTTATTAATACCTGTTAAAGTCCAATTTTTCAGCTGAGTATTCTGTAATGTGTGCTTGTTCAAATAGTTAATTAGTTTTCATTACAACTGTTGGTACCAAAGGTGCATACTACGATTTTTATTCCACAAAATTGGTGAATATGTGAAAATGAATCAACTTAAAAATTCAATTTTGAAAAAAGTAACAACAATTGAGAGCTTCACTCTCCTTTGAAAACTTCTTTATTTAATAAACTTTTTAACGGAATGCTGCACATTGATAAAAAAACATTTATGCTTCAAATTGCAGATAATCCTTCAGAAAGACGGAAAACGTTCGGGCTATATATATATATATATATATATATATATATATATATATATATATATATATATATATATTTATGTACTATATATATATATATATGTATATATGCCAGGTCAATTTAGACATCCAAGGTTACAAAAATTCCGAGTAGGCTGAATATTGGTAGGATTGTTCAAAACACTATTTTAAAGGAAATGTGAAAAGTCCTCATCGATCCGACATGTGCAAAAAAATTTACTCGGGGTCAAAGGTCACAAAAACGGGTTTTTCGCGATTTTCAGCAAAAGGGTAAATTTTATGATAAAATTAGCTCAAAAAGAAATTGTAGATCAGATAATTATCTATAAAAAATGTTTGAATACTTTTCTCCTAAGAGCAACCGTTTTTGAGATATAACGATTCAAAAAGTTGAAAGAGTTGTAATCGTCATAATGCACACGTTTCTACGCCACCTTTGAGGTAGTGTACTTGTTTTTTGTGTGTGCGCGTTTTTTTTAATGTGGTTTCCCCGGTAGGCCTATTCTACTGATCTTTTGTGATTCTGTTTAATTTGAAACTATTGAATAACTGTATATATTGACAAGGGTTGAAAATGATAAAAGGGGTGTAAATTTAAAAAAATAAGAAAATTTATCCATCTTAATCTAAATTATCATTAACTTCTGCTTTCTCTTGTTCTTCTTCTTGTTTATCTTATTCCTTCTGGGTGTTAATAAATTGTCCCAATAACGACACATCGCATGTCTCTTCGTCAGCAATATATATAATTTTATTTTTATGATCGTTTATTTAAACAAAAGTTAAACTACTAAAAATAATTTAATATATAACTGTTCTCTAGTTTTAAATTTTGTTCGAACTGTTCTCCCTTGTTCCTAATGCACGTCTGGCGCCCCTTTCTTACTTCAGACGTTACTGTAGCTAGTTATTTGTTGAAGCAGAAATATTTCTCTTTTAGCTCGAACAAAATGTGAATATAAAATTGTTATGAGGGTTTAAAGGCGTAATTTTGGGAAATTTGAGAAAAAAAATTCAACTAATTATATATCCTTAACATACAAGTCTTAGGATCCTTGAGAACCATAAGGAATTGGCAGCGGAGGTGGGAGCAGGGTAGGGAGGTAGCAATGTGGACAAAGAGATTGATCCCCGATATAGCAAAATGGTTGAAATGCACTCACAAGACCACCGGATATCATTTCACGTAGTTCCTGACGGGCCACGGGTCGATTGGCACATTCACCCATCGTATCGGGAAAAAAGATACAGACTTGTGTGAACGATGTGCGCATCGGGAGCCAGATAACCCCGAGCATGTCTTTTACAAATGCGGTCGTTGGAGGGTAGAAAGGCGAAAGCTGCTACTGGAACTGGAAAGCCTGCCACCAGTCGAGGAACTAGTATCCCTAATGCTCCAAGGTGAGGAAAAATGGAACACCCTTTACAACTACATCACTAGGATAATGACAAAAAAAGAAATAGAGGACAGGGATAGAGAAAATAACCAAATGGATGAGTAATGGATGAGGCGTGACCAATAGATGCAGGTGGGCCCCCCTGAAGGTATGAGCCATAATTCGGCTTTTTCCAGGGGAGCTGCGCCAAACGGAGAACGTCCAGGTACGAACAAAGGACGGGAATGGAGTGGTTTTTAGTGAGTAAAAGTCTCACACTGCCAGCACCGAACAACCTGTGCCGGCGTCCTATGAGGATTTTCCACTCACAAAAAAAAAAAAAAAAGTCTTAGGATCCAGGGTCCAAAGAGAGAAGGTAGCAAATGACCCCAACAATACCTCAAAAAATTTTGGTGCTTCATGTGCAGAACACCCTGTATATATATACTCAAAAATATAAAATTCCTGGGCATCACCATATTCAGACAAGAAAACAAATTGTTTTTTTTCATAGCGGTCAATGATATATACAGCTGTCTCTCTTCCACTTGAAGTAGATAGGCGAAATATAGAACCCGATAACCTTAAACCAGAGCCGTAGCCAAGGGGACGCCAGAGGAGGCTGAGCCCCCTCTGGAATTATTTAAGCCTCCTCTAGAATAGATACCAGAATTATTACAAACCAAAAATGTTTATATCCGCGTTGAAACATAAAACTAGTTACAAACAAATCTAACTAATTGTAAAACTGACTTAAAATTATTTATTTGCGACATCTACTAACCCGCAAATTATGTTGACGTTATTATCCTAAAATAAAATAGCGCCAAACGAGTGGCTACTAGCAGGGTTGTCAATTTTTCAGAGTTAGTATCATTTTGTTTCGAATTTTACATTTAACAATATTCATCAATGAAAATACCCTCTCCACGAATGCATTGGATGACGGTAACTTTAGAAGAGAAAAAAGATCTTCAAATATTAATTGGTAGGCTGAATTTTTTAATTCTATAACCTTCCTCCAAAAAATAATAGGGTTATCAGGGACTGATTCACCAAACATCTCTTTCCAATCGACATTTAACAAGTTTCTATATTGTATCTCTATGTCAGATATTCTATTCGGACAAAAGTAAGTGGCAGCTCAGAAAATGTTGGTCTTTGGACTGGATTTAAAATTATAGCAGGACTAAAACCTCTTAGCTGCCGAAAAACATTTGAATGCGAGGGCATGCGTTTGATTAATTCAAGTTAAAGTATTTCAATAAAATCCACACATTTTCCTTCAATTTCTTCAACTTCTTGAGGTAAAATATTATTAGCCGTTAATTCATTTTTAAACAACTAAAAACGATTGAGCGCAAACAAGTGTCGAAGCAAGAGAGAGAATATAAACTTGGTTGTCTATTTATAAGCTGTCTGTTTTATTTATTTAGAGTTTTCTATTAGAGATTTTTTATTAATTATTTTTTTTTTGGAATAAATTTTTTTATTCTACAGGCAGGGACAGGCTTTGCACTCATCGTGGTTCGGGAACCTATATTTTCATCGATCTATTGTTTTCACGGATCTATTTAATAGGCGGGGGAGCCTCTCACTAGTGTGTTACCTAAACATCTACAGGTTATTTCTAATCATGGGAACTTTAAGAGAAGCATTCACATGTTAATTATGCAATGTGAACCTTACTCGGTCGAGGAGTTCAGGGTTTATTGTTATAAATAAGATTTCTGTATTTGTTTTTTGTGACTTGTTTCATTTTTATTTTGTGCATATTAATATTTAATATTTTTACGAATCTATGAAATTAATAAACTTATTCTATTCTATATATATATATATATATATATATATATATATATATATATATATATATATATATATATGTGTGTGTGTATGTGTGTGTGTTATATCGTATGTTTTCTGGGATGGTGGAATGAATCTGAGGAAGATTCCGGGGTTCAATCCGATTTTTTCGAAAGTTTTGTTGGCGCTGAGAAGCACCGTTTGTTTCACGACGTTTCGCCGAAATCTCATTTGGCATTTTCAAGTGCTGCTGTACGTCTGGTGACTCGACGAGTCACCAGACGTACTATCTACGCCACTGTATATATATATATATATATATATATACATATACAGTGGCGTAGATAGGGGAGGATCAAGGGGATCAATCCCCCCCATGAACCTACGATAATTATAATAGAACTGAATAAAAGTCTTCGTATCTATGTACGTATTTAAGTATCTTTACATGAAATTTACTAAGCACTAGCACCCCTTCTGCTATTATGTATGTGAAATTTTAAAAAAATCACCTAGATATGTTTTTGTAACGGCTGTGCAATTGAGTATTGTATAATTTCCGCACTTCGAACAGGCCGACCAATCAGGAATGGACATAATTTTAACATTATAAAGTAACTAGTAGTTTTGAGCATATTTTATTCAATGTTGAATTAGTAAGTTTAATCGGTCACTATGAGCAAAAAAGTGTTTAAATAGTTCAAATGGCTCTAATGGAAAATTTTTCAATTCGAAAGGAAGAAGTCAACCAAAATCTCCACGCACTTCTCTTTCTAAATTGTATACAATAATTACTATTGTACAAAAGTGCTCGAGCTTTTGTTTAATGGTGTAGTATTATATCTGAAGCAGTTTTGTTCAATAGTATAGGTAGTATAAAATTTAGAAAGAGAAGAAGTGCAATGAGGTTTTGGTTGGCTTCTTCCTTCGTACATACAATTTTCCATTTCAGCTATTTAAGCTTTTTCAAACACGTTTTTTGGTTACTAGTGACCGATTAAATTCCTGTTAACATTCGAAGAGCGTGACTTTTGCTCATAGAAGATTTTCAATCAATATTTAATATTTAAAATATTTTTTTATGTAGAGTAGGTATCAAAATATGAGCTCTTTGAAAAATAGGGATAAATTTTGGCTTTGATAGTCAATTTAGTTACTCCATAATATTTTGCGGTTAATAAAATTCTCGAGTTAGTATAAAAATTTTCTTGCGATGGCGTTTAATCCATTTCTGGACTTCTACATCATGGATCTTGGAGAAAGATTCATTAATCATGAGAATACAGTCTAGATCACAAGTCGTCATATGAGTATTTATTTGCCCTATATCACATTTTTGGCGGTTTTGAGTTAAATACAGATTTTTAAAGCTCAAAATGCACTTGTTCCATATAACCAAAAATATATTATGAATTATCAAAGATAAACGAGATTTTCAATAAATTAATGCCTTATATCCCAAAAATTTAGAATGTTGAGAGCTGCTTTAATCTTATATCCAATAATTTATTTTACAGTGCAACACATGCTCTATATTCAAAATTTTAAACATAAACTTTAATTCTATTGATTCTATATCCATTATAATAATATTTGGCTCTACGTTTGCTATGAGTAAATTGTAGCATACGTTAGTCCTATATCCTTGATTAAACATTTGCCCCATCTCCCGTGCAAGTATTTATAGTTTTTGATTAACAGAGAAGTCTACTTATATCCTATATCCAAACAACCAATAAAATTTATTATGCAGACAAAACATTCGTTCTATATCCCTTACAAGATTTTATTTATCCATAACTCTATAGTCCACATTCATCCTTTGTCTAAAGAGCCAATGGAAAGTATATATCTTGCAGAGCTAGCAATCACATTGCTAGTGCCCTAATTAAAATTTTGCCCAGAGTAATGGAGAATAACAAAAATTAAAAAAAAATTATATTGTGGTCAGACAGTTGTGTGGCACAAAATAAAAACAGCTCAATGTCTACGGCACTTCAAAATTTCCTTCAAAGTGAGAGAGCTAAAAATTTGGAAATTATTGAACAAAAATTCAGCGAACCTGGGCACGGTCACCTACAGGAAATAGATGCAGTTCACAGTGTCATAGAAAGGTACTTACGTCCTTAAGAAATAAAGAGCCCATTGAGCCTAATTAAATATTTCTGTCACATACCAAACTATTTTAAGACAAAACTTACTGTTATGCAAATGACTATCAGATTTTTATAATTATCAGGAAGTAGCTCGAGCTTATATGTACAGTGAAATTCCATATACAAAAATGAAACAAATAATATACTCAAAAGATAAACCACTGGATCTAACTTTTCGTAACGACTTCAGTGACGAATTAAAGTTTGTTGAAATTTCAAAAAAAAAATCAAATACGCGAGATTGCCCCATAATTTTGTCATATTTTCCTCAAATTACCATTATTACGGAATTTAATACTGGATTGCGCAAAGACAAAAGGGAGCATTTGAAGTTCATGATAAAATACTTGGATGGAGTTGATTTGGAATTTTTTCAACATATTTAAAAAACAGAACCAATTTTTGTAGGGACAAGAAAATTAAGGAGAAAAATAATGGAAAACATTCCATAATAGAAACTAAGGTTCCGGTGAAAAGAAAACTAGAAGAAGAAGCATCAAGTTCTTCTAAGAAGAAATTGAAATTTCACAAAGTAGTTTTGTCCAATAATGTGAAGAAGAAAATTGATACAGAGAAAAAATGTCTTCAAGAAGTGCATGTTTCAAAAACAAAAGCATCTGCTGATAAGAAGATACTAAAAAATAAAAGTTTCTTATCAAAAGAAGTACCTGCTTTGCCGAAGAAATCGTCGTCCACCAAATCCAAGGAGAAATAAAAATATATGGTTTAATGTTTTTTAATCTTAAGTTAAGTTTTAATATTTTTTTGTTCGTTACTGTTAAAGTTTTATATATTTTTTAATACTTATATTTAAAATAGTAATAAAATAGTATCGCATTTCTTCGGTTTAATTATTCATTACCTTCACAAATTTATTTTAAAAAAAATATATATAAAATACACAGGGATAGACCCTTCTTTATTGATATAAAACAATATAAGGTGTAGTTCTCTTTTGATCTATATCTTCATAAAATGTGATATTTGATCTATATCCAAGTTTCATATCAACTTTTTGGGTAAAATAACGGTTTGTGCCCTATATCCAAATTTTGAATTGTAAATTATTCATTATTATGCAGAGTAATTAAGGAAAAAATATGCTTAATGAGTTCCACATACGTTTAAAAACTATAAATTATATAAAATTTAAATAGGTTTAAAGTTGAGGTGTGTATCATATTCAAAGTCGATTTCCCAACAATTAGGTTTTTGGATATAGGGCAAATAAATATTCACATGACGAAGTGCTTTCGTGTTCAACTTTTTTCATCAGTCTCGAAAGTATATGAGCAAATAGCATGTAAATAGTTTTTGAAAAATATTAAGTTCCATTCGCGAAAATTGAAAAGTGATAAACAATTCACTGAAAGAAAAAGAAAACAGTTTGTTTTTTCAAATATCTGAAAAACTGATTGATATTTTGATATCTCAATAAAGATAAAAAAGAAGACGAAATTTCCTATAAGAAACTTCTGACTCCCGGAACTGTAGGATAAATATTTATAATTTTCTCAGAGGGGTAAAAATACATCCGAAAACATGTAATCTGGCTTGCGAAAGTCACGCCCATTTGGGACTCTTCAACAATAAACATTATTTAATTATATTAAATATGAAAATTAAGGAATGAAAAATTTCAGATTATTACTGGATAGGTAAATGAACAATAATCCAGCGACAACCAATTTTTATCTCTATTTTTCGCGCATAAGTTATGCAATAGTTTTTTGCTGTGATAACTGTTAAACTGTTAATCTGATATTTTTTCCCTCTGTTGGAGCTAGTTTCGGAAGACCTCAGAATAGATCCCCGTTAAAAAATTTGATTTTTTAGTTTTTTATTAACAATTTAAATAATCAAACACTCTAATCATTACTTTTTTTTTCTGATCCTCTTATAAACATCACATTTATTTATAACAATTTTTTAAACAATAGGAGATGAAAATTGAAAACAACCATTTCCATGTAGCTTCCGATAAAAAAGAACGGACTATTAAATTTTAAAAAAAAATTTCATTTTGATTTTGCAAAACTACGTAAATTGTTAATAAAATACTGAAGAATTGAAATTTTTTATTTTTTCAACAGGGATTTACTTTAATAGCTCTAAGAATGCAGAAATCTCAGATCTATACTTGAACAGTTATCACAATTTTCATGAGCAAGTACAAAAAAATTGTTAACTAACTATTGCATAACTAATAGAAAAATTTCTATTATCGCCGGATTATTGTTCATTCACCGATTCAGTAACTTTTCATATTTAATATGGTTAAATAATGATTATCGTTGAAGTGTCCTAAATGGGCGTGACTTGCCCGAACGAAGTTACCCCTTTTCAGCAGTATTTTTACCTCTCTGAGAAAATTATGAATATTGATTCTACAGTTCCGGAAGTTGAGTTTTCCTCTTGGGAAAGTTCTTCTTCTTTTTGAATCTTTCTTCAGATTTCAAAAATCTCAATTATTTTTTGACATATTGGCAAAAAACCAATTCCAGTTTTTTTCAGTAGGTATATTTTTATAACTTTCTCAGTTTTTGCTTGCGACTCGAACCCACAATCCTCTGTTTACAAGCGTTACACCTCACTGCGAGGCTACTGAGGCCTCCTTGACTAGACTAAATATATTAAAAAGATTTGCAGTGTTTTTCGAGCATGATTTATACGAAGTTGACAAAGCAGCTGACAAATTCATCAAAACTGAGAAGTTTTATCAAAAAGTTTTTTACTGCCACACCTGCTGTTCTCGTTGGTTGAAAGTGTGGAAGAAATATTTAATTCGTCAAGGCGATGTTAAGCCTAAAAATTTTTTTCTGCTTATTTTGTGCTACAAGTAGGATTATTTTTATCAACAGAAATAAAACTTTAGAGGAAAAACTTATGGAATTTTACACAAAGCTATATCCCCCCCATCGCAAAAGGCTATCTACGCCACTGTATATATATATATATATATATATATATATATATATATATATATATATAAATATATATATATATATATATATATATATATATATATATATATATAATATATATATATATATATATATATATATATATATATATATATATATATATATATATATATATATATATATATACATTAAAGATATTTGTTTTTTTAAATTATTTATTCGTTTTCCTCATAACTATAATCAATTCTACATTTCAAAAACATAATTAATTCAAAAGATAGGTATTTATTCAAATAGATTATCCTGATATGTTCTTGTACCATGTCATTGACCAATTCTACATTAAACTTAACATTCTTAAGAATATTTCGATATGTAAAAGCATATATGAATTATCATATATTAATACATCTGACCTTGATTGTATGATTGATCAATATTTTCAGGCCTAGTTTTCATTCGTCAATTGTCGGCAGTATAACGTGCGATACACTCACCGTCAGGGCCGTCTTCAATCTGGGGCTGTCAGGCCCTGGGCACGTTAGGATAACAAAGCCCATATGACCTTGACAGAGCTCCATTTTGTTAGAATAGACAAAGAAAGTAGATAAGCAAAGATCCAGATTCATTTTTATTTATTTACAGTTAGATTGAATGAATAGATAATATAATATAATCCACTCTTTCAGAATTCACAAATTAGTGCTTAAAAATCTATGTTGATTGAAGGAATACCATTGTATATGCGAAATCGTCAATCGTTTACGAATTTATCTAATAAAATAATGTCATACGTTACCTTCATACAGAGTCGTATCTTTTAAGAACGTTATTGAACACAAAACTAACATAGGGAACAGGGTCACGGTAATCAAAATCATTTTCCATGCAAAATAAGTATTTCGCATTTATATCTTCAACTGAAGCTTCGGTGAACAAAAACAATAATTCAAACTGGTAAATTTGAATGATTTTGAATCAGTTCTGTTGCAGATTATAATGGACTTCAGTTTTTCAGTGTAGTGCGAATGATCGCGGACAGGTGAGCACTAATGAAATATATGAACATCAACTGGCTCTTAAACCTGCATTTCTGAAAGAGGTATAAATTTACAATCAATGGGTTACTAAAAAACAGGTAATATCCGAGTTGAGAAGTTATACATATATCCTATGGGGGCCCCTAAGACCTTGACAGAGCCAAATTTTGCTAGAATAGACAAAGAAAGTAGATAAGCAAATATCTAGATTTATTTCATTCATTTACAGTCCCATTGAATGAATACATTTTATAATACAATTCACAAAAGTAACTATTTTAGCATTTTCGTAAGCCCATACTGTTATTTTGATTTAACGGTATTCAGATGACAATTGAAATGTCAGTGTTAACGGCCGCCGGCCGTTATAATTTCATGACGGCCGGCGGCCGTTAAGAAATCACTTGTTCAAATATTTATTTCAAAACATCATTCTGCTTACAATAACAACATTGAAATCTTGGTCCACAGCGAGTTGGGAGAATAAACCTCTGATTTTCATTTCGCATAGGCTAATAATACATCTACATTAACCACCTTTACATTCTTGCTTTTACGCCACATGTCAAAATTTTCATATTCTTTTTGATATCGCTCTTGAGTTATTTTCGGCAGTTAATCAACACTCGCTGCACTGCACATGATTCTCCCAATATTTTTAAAGGAATTTGATTTCGTTCCTCAATTTCATCCATGGCCGTCGTTGAAGCGAACTTGAGAACACAAAAAACTGACGTTTTTTATAAAACTGTAAAACTGTTCCGTGACAACAGAGTGCACGACGTTGGGATTTTTCTCTAGAATTGTGAGGTACGGGGTTTTTTCTTTCTTCGGAATCAAAATGTAATCTTTCAAAACAATACAATATTTTATTTTATTTGCTACATATCGGCCTTGTTACGTTAATAACTATAACAAAAATATAGATTTGAGATGGGGAAAATCATTAATCACTTCTTCAAAACCTATGTTTTTAATCATATCATATTCTATGGACATCAGCGACAAACTGGTTAATCTCAGGGAACGCAGGGAATTTTTCGATCGTCGAGTCGGTTTATTCAAGACAGCTTTACGTAGAGAGACCGAAAAACTTGTCTACTAAATTAGTTAATAACTACTTAATTCATGAATTAGCTATGCTTAGTGTGCACAATAACATTTTTGCACGATCAGTCATTTTTGACGGCTTACAATGTCTGTTCCTATGACAGTAAATTACATTTACTGATGCCAGAACGGTAAGTGATTACTTACCGTTCAGCGAACGGTAAGTAATTATTTAAAGTTCTGGCATCAGTGAATTGAGCTGAGTATAAAAAATTAAAATTGCAAATTATTTATTATTTATTAGGTAGGTAGTTTAAAAAATAAATTAACAAATCATTTATTTATATTGAAGTTTACAGTACAGTTTGTTAAATTACTTAAAGAAATTCCACTTGTTTGTGCTGTATTTCCATTGTTAAATGAAACTGAAGTTGCATTTAAATCATTATTATGCAAAATTTTATCGGCAAATTCAATTTTGTTTTGAAGAGAATCTTCTACATAATTCTCGGCTACTGTAGAGAAATGCCAGCCTCCATGTCTCTTTAATCCAAGAACATCAACACCAGTATTTACCAAAAAGGTCGCCGAAGTCCTCCTAAACGAGTGACCAGTATACTTCTCAGGATTCGGTAATTTTAAATATTCGGCGATTTTCAAAGGCCAGCCTCCAATTGTTCCTTTCCCAACAACCTGAGATGTACATTTTTCATTGCGATATTGTAAGAACAATTGGTTTAATTTCACTTGTGGTGGACGTAGCTGGATATAATTACGCAAAATTTGCAAATATGGTATTTTTCGTCGGGTTTGTTAATAACAGTAAAGGTGCGCTGGATATTTGTTTTTGTGTTGGGTAATTTTACAATGAATAAACCCTTTTGTTCTTGAATATGATTCATGGTAATGTACAATTCTTCCCTTCTACAGGCACCAGACACCCCCAATATCACTGCTACCTAAAAACAATATTCTTTATTAAAGGCTTTATGGGTATTCTGTATTCTGTATTTTTGGGAGTGCAGTCGAGACCGCAGCACTTAGGCCCCATTGGGCCCTTTGTGCATCCTTCCCGGGAACATCACCAGCCTAGGCTTCCAACCATCCCAGTCGTTTGTATGGGTAATCTAATTAGTATAAATTACCTTGTGAATCAAAAATTCCTCATCTGGTGCTTCCAATAGAAATTTTGATAAATCCTCTCTTGTAAAAATGCTAGCCTTCTTAGGCCTAGAGTCAACATTTTTTCTTTTAAGATATGCAATCAGAGTTGCGAACTTGGAAATATCAATAGCATCATATAAGAAAACTGTTGATTTTATCATGGAATATTCAGTCCACAAACTGCCAGGGGCCTTCAGTTGCGCATTTCTTAGGACAAAATATGCCAATAAACTTTTTTCATCAATATTAGCATTTTTATTTTGACACCACTTTTTGAAAATACTATAGGTACCTGTTCTCGTAAAGTTTTTTCGATTTCTTTGGGATAATCGCCGAACACCCTTCTTGCCATGCATTCTCCAACTCATCATCGGCGAATTCATCATCACTCATGGTTTCAAGTTTTAAAATTATGACGCTGAATGAATTTTTAGTGACAGCAATGAAATCTATTTACTGACAGCGTCATTACTAACCAGCCTAGCAACCAAGTCTTGGAAAATGAACAATCGAAATTTTGAATGTAAATATGAATTTATCAATAATTTATGGTTTTTTATTGTTCTGTTCGTGCAAAAAACGTTATAAACATGTCGAACGTTAAGGGCTACCGATCTCAGACAATAATTGGAGTCGTCGCTTAGCTCCTCCTCCAAACAATTGTCTTCGATCGGTAGGAACAGCCCTTACCGTTCTCCATACTTAATATACTATTTCAGCCAATTTATATTTTTTTGCTAACCTAGTTAAATTTCAAATCTATTTTAAGGGTTATTTTGTATAATACATGCCCATAATCAATGAAAAGATTAATTTTGAATATAATGAATAACATATTTTGAATCAATTTTTATGTACTTTCTCAATTAAATTGCTTGATTCTATCAAGCGCTTCGCTTCGTTCGCTTTATTAAATTTCGCGCTGAGCATTACCTTTATCCTTGACGAGAGACCAAATAAACAGTGTATTTAGTATACCACTAAATTTTATTTTTATTCATTCAGATTTATATAAACATGCTGAAATCGAAAATGCTGATTTTCATGCAAGAGTAGAGGAATTTCGTACATGCAAATGCTGATAATCAAGTAGGTATTCAGACCATCATTATCATTTTTTGATATTATCGAAAAAAATAAATTTTTTTGGTAGTAGGTATATATTAGTTATCCTTTGGTGATCTGTCAGGATCTAGGAGGCCACTATCGATCGTGGGGCCCTAGGGACGTGCTCAGAGTGCCCAGTGTACACAGAGTCAGAGAAATGAAAAACATTTGCCAAACAAAATAAGTATTTCGCATTCAAATCTTCAACTAATGTTTCGGTGACCAAAAATAATTTTTCCAACTGGTGAACTTTAATGTGAGTAGAACCGTATCGGTTGCGGATTACAGATGACGTCAGATTGTATGTGTAGTGCGAATGATCGCAGACAAGTGTGCTTTAATGAAATATGTAAACATCAATTCGCTCATAAAATTGCATTTCTGAAAGAGGTACAATTTAATAATCAATGAGTCACTACAATACATCTACCTACTGTAATATTCGAGTTGTGAAGTTATACATATATCATACATAAAATGTCATCATGTAATTATTTTGGAATAATTTCTTTTCTTTATTTCCACCTTATTTCGCAAATGTCATTATATTAATATTTATTTTAAATAATCTTATTGCTTCAGAAAAAAATTGTGAATTTGAGTTGTCCTTTACTGGGCATAATATCAAAATTCAAAAATTTAAATAAAGAAAATTTATTGTTGCGCATATAATTCTTGAGATTATATAGCTACTGAATATTGAATTTATAAACATAGTGCCAAAATTGGTAATGTAGATTGATATAGAGAACGTTTCAGACCTAAGTCTTCCAGCCTGACCCTTTTACATTTAAAATAATTCTTGTTTCCAAGGGTGTGGTATATATAGTGGATATTAAGTGATATACTTCATGGTTCAGTTTGTCTTAACTCTTAAAGACTGCAGACAAAATCAGTGTGATTCATTCATTGACTAGTTTGATAAAATCTTCATCACAATAATTTTGATGAATCTGAAGAAATTTTGTCGATTTCTCATCGCTTCAGTTTATCGATTTTTGTTTTGAAAAATGAAAAACCCCCAAATACGAATCGACCGTTCTTAACTGGTCTTCCAGAAATAGATTTTAACATGTTTTCCTTCTATTATAGCAGTGGTTCTTAACCTTTTCATAATGAAGGACCATTTAACATAATTTGTCTTCGTCACGGACCACCAACTTTTAAGTAAGAAATATTACCCCAAAAAGTTGAAAAAATAAACGGTTATTCCATCTAATAATAAATGAAACACTGATAATGTTTTATTTCAATTTTTTCAAAGTAAATTTTATTTTAGAGATGTGAATGTATTATTTCAATGAGATTTTTATGACTGGATAGTCTTAACTAACTTTTGAATCTTTGGTTCAGTGCTACTGAAAGCCAAACATCGGCAAAATTTCGGTGTTTATTTTTCATTATCAAAAGCGTCGAGAACCCCTGCTCACATAAATATGTGGATGAAAATAAAGTCAAATAACGTAGGTATATCTTGAATATTTGGGAGAGAAATCTTCAATATTTTTTTTTGCTTCTAATATATATTTCAATTTGTTTATCGTGTTGCATTATCATTAATTGTTCTTCAATTTCATCAATAACCTCAAAAACTCTGAAAATAAAAGGATTACGAACCAGTTTCTGAATAAGTACCTGTTGTCCTCGCAGTCCGGAAAATAACGACTGAATTCACTTTTCAAATTTTTTAAATGGGGTATCATGTTTGTTTTGTAATTCTTCTTTTTCTTTGGCATTATATTCCCCAATTATTTGATAATTATTATCAAACGCAGAAAAATTGTCACTTTAGATCTTGTTGCTCCATAACTCGATTTTAGCGACTATTTCACTCATTCCATTTTTAGTGAGAAAGTTTCCATAGCTACTCTCGTTTCACAGCGATAAAACATGCAAGCCGGCAAAACTTACTATGTTAGTATTTCAGCGACAATTCCACTCATGTATAATAATTCCCATTTGAGAGAACGAAAATCGTAGTTTGCTATCGAATAAATAGGAAGGAACAGAAATGCAAGTGGATAAAAATATCGGATAAATTACGTTACCTTACCAACGCTAGCAATTATTCGTTTAGCAAGTGTTGCATCAGTTTGACAATTGTAAATGTCGAAAACAGAATTTTACAACAAATACCTAATATTCCAGTAAATATGTTGAGATTTGGAAATATTAGCGAGGCAGAAATAATAAGGGAGATCATAAAATCAACTCCTGAAAATACAGAAAAAAGTTATTCTTCCATTTGGAATCAATTCAGCGAATTTTGTAAACAACGAAACTTCAATTTGGAAACCGAACAGTCAGTGGAAAATGTGGCAGGAATATTGATGGACTGGGGCTTTAATATGAAGAAACAGAATGGGAAAGATTATAAAGAATATGTGGTGAAAACAATGTGGAACACAACCGCGAAAATGTTGCAAACCATGTATTTCGAAAAATTATTGTTACTTTCAATCCTTTCCTGATTTGGCATTAACAATAATTCATGGAATTGTCGTACCAAATACCACGCGAGCTCAGATTTAGCAGGATATTTTTTGTGGTTGTTTTCTCATGCTTACTTTCATTGGCAATTTAACTCAATCTGTTCAGACAAAATCACTCGAGCTACGCTCTCGTGATTTTGTCAGAACAGCTCTCGTTAAATTGCCAATGAAAGTAAGTATTCGAAAACAACGACGAAAAAATATCCGGCTAAGGCCGGCCGCACATTTCCTACAATCGGTTCCGATTGTCTGAAACGATTGTCAGATCAGGGCATCTGACGCTCAAATTTCTATACTTTTATACGATCCTATCGCACACCTACGATCCGATATCGGATCGGACGTCCGACTCGGATGCACGTCCGATTTTATTTGAATGTCACAAGCAGGGATATTTTTCGACCGTGGTAATCAAATTTTCAGTATCGCACACAGAGATATATACTATCAGATATATATTAAGATTTCTATGATCGCACATGGTTTGAAAATTCCTTTTTCTATACTCCCTGTCAAAAACTGACAGAAATAATCGTATGTTTGCGGTAGATTATGCAAAAACAATACACGGTTTGCCTTCCGGTAGTCGGATCAGACTTTTTATCGGTCTGATTGGTAGGACGCACTGCTCGTGCATCCGAGTCGGACGTCCGATTCGATATCGGATCGTAGGTGTGCGATATGATCGTATAAAAGTATAGAAATTTGAGCGTCAGATGCCCTGATCCGACAATCGTTTCAGACAATCGGAACCGATTGTAGGAAATGTGCGGCCGGCCTAAATCTGAGCTCTAGTGGTATTACCCCCGACAATATTTTGACATTTCTCACATGAATCTTTATCTCCTTGACTTTCTGAAATGTGACCATATTACTGTTAGACATATTTTCTCGTGAAATAGTCATGTCGAATACCACTCGAGATGAAATTTAAGTAGGTAAAATTTCTCTCTTGTAACATTCAAGTTTGTTGCTTAGACAATTTCGCTCATGACAAATGTCATTCGCGAAATCGCCTAAGCAACAAACTTTCATATTACAATCGAGAAATTTTGCCGGCAAAATTTCATCTCTAGTGGTATTATATATGATAAACTCATTGATTTTACCTTCATATGCCAATATATTGCCAAAGCCGTGAAACTTGAAATTTTCTGACTATTGGAGTTGAATTTATTTATTTGTTCAATTTATTTATTTGAGCAAAAAATCAACTAAATAATACTGGTCATACAAGCATCAAGCACAAGCCTACTTGGCAGACATATTGAATAGAAATTATGAAAATACGTTAATACTCGTATTTCTGAAAATCATACAAAAGTACTTGAAAGTGTAAGATACGTATAGTACGCGAATGACTCCACGCGATCGAATCATTAAACCAAATAAAAAATAAATAAATAAGCTTGGGAAAGCTTATTTGATATTTGGACTAACATAACTGATTCAGCAATGTTTTTTTTCCTTAAGAGATGACAATATTTTCACTTCCCTCAGTTCATACAATCTTGAATGCATATTTCCTTTGGAAAGCCAATATACCTCTGTGTGGAAAAGAAGACTTAAGTGTTCACAGTTCATATCAGATCATCATTGTTGAAGAGTATTCAGAGCAGTGCTTTTGATGAAGTTAACAAATTTTATAGCTGTTTTCAACGCAATAGCCAGGCATTTTGGTAGGGTATTGGCAGCCAATGCTTGGCGACGTATAACGCAATGTGTTGATCTTGCAGATGATTTTCCATTTTTATAAATGCAGCAAGACCAGAGGTGGAACCAAGCATAACTGGAGCGTCATCCGTACAAATACTCGCAACTTTTTGCCACAGAAGGCAATATTCCTCAAAATATAGACTTATTTCATCCACAACATCAACCTTGCGTCCTTTCCAGTCATTTGGAAAACAGTTACTCTTCCTTTCATTGTCATGCAGAAATCGAGCAAATACAAGTAATTGACAGCATTGTGAAATGTCGTCAGATTCATCACATTGCATTGCAAAACAAGGACTGCATATATTGAAAAAATAAGTACAGTGAAGGGGCTGAAATGACCGAACGCGACTTATTCAGTTATCTCTTTGAGTTATTCAACATTTTTAGGATGGCTTCGCGGACCACCTCGGGTGCTTCCAGGGACCACCAGTGGTCCGCGGACCACCGGCTAAGAACCACTGAATTATAGTAAGTGCCAAGATAGAACGACGCAAACGATTGAAGTTTAATAGTATTATGATAGTGATTATTACCCCGAGGCGAAGCTAAAGGGGTTATAGTCTCACGACAAAAAGTGTGCACCTGGTCCGATTTTGAAAATTCCAAAGGATATCGATAAAACACATATGATTTCATTAGGGAATTTGAATTCCCAATTTTACCCAACGAAGAATAAAAAAATATAGCGTTTTTACCCCATGGCGAAGCTAAATTATCACTGCAAAAAGTTGGAATCTGGTCCGATTTTAAAAATTCCAACGGATATCTATAAAATACATATGATTTCGTCAGAGAAATTTTGTTTCCAATTTTTTCCCAACGAATAATAAAAAATTATAGCGTTTTTTAGATAGGCATTACGATATGCGCATGCGCCAAGGTCGATATGTAGGAAGTCCTATAAAACATGTGTCGAAGTGCTCTGTGTGCCACGGTAACCAAGCGACATTGATAGCTTCAGCTGATTCTGCGACTGTGTCTGCTTCCCATCTTATCAATTTGATTCATAATTTGCAGCAAAATGAGCCGGGATAGGATATTTTTGCTAAATTCTCACGAATTTTCCTTCATTTCAGTCGTAAAATCGACTTTCATTGTTATTCAATTTATATAACACATTCAAAAAATATTGACGACATGCTCATGCGCCGAGGGGTTTTATCATTCCTAGTGCTACGCAGTAGGGTGTCCTTCATTTTTTTCTAATGCGTCCAGTAACTACCAATCGGAAATAATTTATGAATTACTAAAAAAGTTTCGCTTCATTTTAGAATTTTACTAAACCTGGGATATGACTAAACTGAATCTGCAGAATGAATGATTTGAAGGAAGAATATAAAATAGAGAAACATAATATAGTGCAAAATCGCTTCGAATAGCAAAGAATTGCGAGGATCTAAATATGTGTAAATATGTCAAAGACAAGTCATCCTTCATCAGAAAAAAAATGCGTGAGCAGGAGAATTCTGTCACAGATCTAAGTTTTCTTTTTTTATACATAGGCCTTCTAAGTAAATTTGAAGGGGCTCTGTAGACGAGCAAAATTATGAAAGCTTCTAAAAAATAAGATCTAGCTACATAAAAATGGCTACATGCAGAAAAAAAAATCATATCTCCGAAACGTACTCTCCTCATATCAGATTAATCGACGCATCAATTTTGAACCCTCTAATTCAATTTTAATGGGGTTTGGGGGTGCACAAATTCTTTAAAATCTTAGCTCCATACTTCCCTCAATAAAATCTATTGGAAGGATGAATTTGATTACAGTTTATTTCTACATCTTTTGTCGTCAGCCTGCTTATGCATTTTCATGCCATCCACTTCTCTAAGAAAATACCAAAATTTTGACTGAACTTACCCAACTCTTGATAGTTTTATTCTACCTCCAAAAAATCCCCAGCTCATTAGTTCTGATAAATTCAGATTTCAAAATGTACCGGGAAAAAATATATAATATATATATATATATATATATATATATATATATATATATATATATATATACAATAATTTTGTAGTTCGTAATATTTTTATTTCTGTCGCATGGTGCGAGTCTATTTTTGTGTTAGGGTGCACATAGGTGATCAAACAGAGTGAGGGGTGGCTGGCCGTCTTCTCCTCGGTGGATTATCCCTGTTGTACTGATGGAGAAGTGGTTGGATGATATTTCTGTTATTTATATGAGAGATGAATTATTTGCTTAGTCTGTTCATTCTATTGATACTAGGCTCTATTTGTGTGGCTTCATGCAGCAATTCATTGGATGGGTTATGAAGATGGTTGTTTGGGTTGCGTAGTTTTGTTATTTTGCAAAGGCTGGTTCTTTACCCTATTTCTATATTCTTAAATATTGCCTTGCTTCCATTTAAAAATAGTGAGTGTCCGTATTCCAATAGAGGCCTACATATCATTTTGTAGATTTTGCTCGCAGTGCCAATGCCTAATCCTTCTTTTTTGTAGGTAAGTGACCTGATGTGTTTTGCTCTGGTTTCAAAGTAAAATTTAATCAAACTCGGAAGTATTTTAGAGGTTACTTAAAAATATTACCAAAGTTATATCTAAATATTTCTCTGGATTTATAACTTATATTGGTTATAGCTGAATGAAGTAGAAAATTTGAAAAAATCGCACAGTGGTTTATTGATAAGTGGTGAATATTGAGCTTATTCATCAATGTACATATTTTTGCAATATTTATGTTTGCTGGTATCTCAGTTATTTTGTTTTTTACTATTAAGATTTTATATGCTGATTTTGAATGTAAATTTGAGGTCTTCAATGAATTTTGAAAGCTTTTAAGAAGGTGTGTCAACATTTTGAATATCCTACAATATCTCCACTCAGTAAATTCACTATAATTTTTCTAGGTAATATATGAAAGATGAAAGATTGCTTAAGTGGTTGAATATTAGTTATCATTCAGAAATATAACCTTAATCTTGATATTACGTAATTATATTGTCCTTGCCTCTCAAAACCAAATTTTCATGATGCAGATTTGTTTTTCCAACGGAAATATAATTTCTTATTGCTATATTATTTCTCATATTATAATAATTATTATCTACATCTAAAAGCTTAACCCATATGAATATTGCTCTCATTTATAATAATCGTAATTCCAGGATAATATTTTGGTAATGAGAAGATCATTAGATAAGAATAACATCTCTATAATCGAAAGTGCCAAAATTTTATTTAAAAGAAAATTGATTCTTAACATTCATATGATATTTTTTCAAATCTGTAAACGCAATTTGGGCCTTTTAAGTATCCACATAAACATTTCGAAATGCCTATTGATATTCAAGTTTTCAATACATACAAAACGAACTTCGGAAATTTCAAGTTTCAATAATGTCAAGGCTGGCGATAAAGAATTTATGCAATAATGGATGAATAATTAAAATAATTAATAGTCTGACTATAAATTTGATCACGACTGGTTATTCAATACTCTGAGTTATAAACTGAATGATATGAGGTAAAATCATCATTCGTCTGAAATCAATAAAAGAAACTGTGTTCTGAGATTAAACCATAAAAATTATCTTTAAATGTGAGTTCTCTTATAGACGAAAACTACTGAATTTGTTATGTAAACGCCACTTCCGATAATTATGAACTATTTTTGAACCTCATAATAGTTGAAAGAGAGGTATTGACGATTTCAAAGATTGATGCGACCCTAGCGGCTAAAACATGAACTTCAGAAAGCAGGTAATCGGCCTCCATTATCCCATTAGTGTTCTTGAGTCAGCGACTTTTGTGAGTAGTTTTCGTATTTTTGTTGCGTTCTTTCTCTTTTATTAAGCTTTATTCCTAACGCAAAACATTAACGGTGTAGGATAAATTTGTTTTCCTTTTTGAAATGTCGCCAGAAGAGCCATGGACGTCCAAGGTGCCCCAGAAACCAAGGTATAACACCAAGTGACATAAGTATTCACTTTCATGCATTTCCCGACAAAAACTCTGAGATAAAAGTAAAAATTACCTATGCCATGAGGCAGGTGGAGGAAATCGACAAAAGGAAGGCATGGGAAAAAGTCCCAAATTAAGAAGTAAAGTGTAAGTTTGGTAGTTGGTATGAGACATGGTATTACATATACAGTTAACAAAAAAAAGTATACTTAATATAACACTGTCTCTGTCTAATAATATTTAAAAAAATAAACATGCCAATTCTTAATATATTATTGTTGAGTCACTATTAAAATTTCAAATCACCTTGTACATTCGAAAAAACAACACTAATATGTTTGCAGGTACCAGATAAACCTGCCTTGCATATGCAGGAAAATTGCCTGATTGTAACTATCTTGTTACTTTCAACAACGAACTTTCCTTTGATTTCATGTGGGGTATCTTTGAAGGTATTGGTTTGGAGACATAGGGCAAAAACGTTCTTATAGTCTTCATTTTCATGAGGGTTTATCCTTATTAAGATAATATGGTAATGGTTGGGATTCAGTACACTACACAAAGTCCAACGGCATCAACATAAACAGGCAATTTGGGCCATCAGATGGATGGAAAGAAGGATACAAGGAAATTGTAAAACTTCTATTGGATACTAGAGATTAAATATTCAAAATATTGATTAAGTTTGGATTTCAATCACTTAATGAATGAGAGAAAATGAAAAGGAATAGTTTGTGTAAAAAAACTTAATTGGAAACTCCAACGCATTGATTGTTTATTTTCTCTAATAAGTCTAATCTATATTTCACTGACTATTCTTCACCCACTTCGTTTTCCTTTCGCCATTGTGAAATTGATTTCCACACATGTTTTTCCAACATCATGGGTTCCTTCCAGTTTTATATCTACAGTACCAGCTAACATGCCCAGCTGATTCTTAAATTTGCTGATGTTCAATTTTTTATCGGGTCTACTACAAATTTTTGACTGAAAAAAATATCAGATTAACTCCAGAATTTATAAAACATAATAACCTACCACTCAGGTTTATATTCATATGGTTTCATACAATTTTTTTTTGTGAAAATTAACAAGTGAAAATCAAAGATTCCATGGCAGAATAATTTTTATGCCTGAAATGCTTCTGAGTTGTCATGAACTCATATAATAAGAGGAATTTAACAAATGACAAATGAAAGCAATCAATTGAAGGTGTCAAGCGCATATGGAAGCATGCGTTGACATGTTTTTCGTACTTTTTGATCCTCATCATAACGGTGTAGTGAAAACGAACAACAATCGAAATCGGTAGATGCATTCCGAGTTAACCATCGATACTTGGCTACGCCGTTTTGATAACAACCAAAGAGTCTCAAACAAGTGTCAACGGCTGCTTTCATATGTGTGTCAGACCATTATATAGATAGATAGATGTTTATTTAAACATCAACAATAAAAGTACATTTTCAAACAACGGAATGACAGATTTGTGGCATGTCAGCACAATACCATGGATCCATAATTACTAAAATACAATTGAATCCATTAACAATAAGTGTATAAATCATTTGAACAAAAAGACATCGATTATCATGAAACACTTCAAACTACAGTATATAACAAAAATACACAAGTGAATAAAGTTATATGTTAGTAATAATAATCTACTTAAATTTCTAAAAATAGAACAAACGAGACAAGGCAGCTATGAAGCGCAAAACAGTGCAACCAACTAAGTCAACAAAAACAGCAAAAGAAACACAAAACCAAATGTCAGCATGACGCACATGCATTGTAGTACTCATATATATATATATATATATATATATATATATATATATATATAGGTATATATATATATATATATATATATATATATATATATATATATATATATATATATATATATATATATATATATATCGTCGTTGCCGCGGTGAAACTTCCTAAGTGACAAAAACATGATTTGACAGGAGAAGCAAATAACTGATTTGTAAATAATTTAACAGTACCTTTTTCCCAGAAAAAACAAAACAACCACAGAGATAAACTACTGTGAAACCACCTATGTAACGTCTGAGCCCTGGAATTGTCACATAGGTGATTTGTATGGTACCTTTAGCGGTGCGGTTAACTCTTACACATAGGAAGATTCTTTTTGATCAATTTAAACCGTGTGACTTTCTTTTAACACATGAATGCTTTCTACTACACATAGGTGGTAAAATCTTGTTTCCAATGATATCAAAAGCACGTTTTGGATTTTTTGTCACATAGGAGGTTTCACCGCGGCAACGACGATATATATATATATATATATATATATATATATATATATATATATATATATATATATATATATATATATATATATATATATATATATATTTATATATATATATATATATATTTATATATATATTTATATATATATATATATATATATACCTTATATATATATATATATATATATATCTATATATATATATATATATATATATATATATATATATATATATATACATGATTATTCGTCTATCTTTAGCAATAGGCATTTAAGTTTGAAAAACCGATTTCATTAATAACTAAGAATGTTTCGGAAAACATTTGGCGGCTGCGACCGTCTTCAGTTACTGAATACGTATTATTCAGTCCAATATTGAAAGTCAGGTCTGCTAATATTAGATAGTAAGGGAAAAAGCAGAAACCTTCACTTAAACACATTACAGTTGCTCAAATCAAATAACAATAGAACCTATTTTGTACATCACGTGTAGAAGGGTTTTTGTGGTTTCCCTTAACATATAATATTAGCACACCTGACTGCTGATATTGAACTGAACAGCAAGAATTAGCAATTTAAAACGTCCACAGCCGCAAAAATTTAAAGTTGTGTGTTTTTTGACTTTGGAATTTTTTAAAAGTTTTTAAATATCAAAGTAATTTTTATCTTTCAAAAATTAGAAGACCTTGCTGGTTATATTGGACTGAAAAGCACGTAATTAGTAACTGAAAACGGTCTTAGCCGGAAAAAATGATTATTAATATAATAATTATTATTAAAATAATGAAGATTAGTTGTATGAATGTTTCTTGACGTCAGAATGATTCTTAAATTTATATATGCCACAGTAAATTTGATCTTCCAAACGTTTTGAAAAAGTCACAAATTTCACGAATGACAAAACGTTAATTTATTAAAAAAATCATCAGTATTCTTTAAAATTCGTTCGTAATTTTTTCAAAACTTTTTTTAAACTTACAAGCTCCAGTTATTGGTAAAAATCGAGGAAAAGAAATACATATAAATAATTTTTCATTTCATAGAGATAATAAACGAAATGAAAACTTTTATATTAAGATCTTTCTCACGCAATTCTCAAAAATTTCAAATATAATATTTAGTTTAATTTATCGTGATTCTGATATAAATTAACACTTCACATAACATTTTTTAGTGGATTTAGTATTCCATGAATTTTTTCAAATGATGTAAATCAATACGTAATAAATAACATACCTATACCTGAATTTTCAGTGATTTAAATGCATAAATTTGAAGTGTTTTGGTATAAAATCAAATCTTTGGATATAAATAAATAGTTCTGAATACTCACAGCCTTAATAGGACATTCTGAAGGTACAGAGAACACGGAGAGTGCTTCTTTGGCTGTAGGATCTTTTATATTTTTTAAAGCTACACAAGCATCAACCACTCCTTCTATCATTGGCATCGGAGGCTTCTTTATAGTATATTTCACCTGAACAAAATCGTACACATTTCAGGGGGTTATAGATAAATGAAATAACTTCCTTATTTTTCTTTCCCCTCAATTCGCCCTTTTTCTCAATTTTTCATAAATTCACATGAATAAGATGAAATTATGAATTTTCCAGAAAGAATAAATTCATTAAAAAATTGATTCGTAAAAATTAATGAAAAGTTGATTTATAACAATGAAAGCATTTTCATGGTTTATTTTTCCATTTTCGTGTATGCACCTACTCTTTTCATTTTTTGTGAAAAAAAAATTGAAAATTGTGTTGAAATTTGCTTCATAAGCGACTTTCAATAAAACGTTGGATGTAGCTAGCGCTAAATGGTCGCATCAGTCGCTTTTACACAATCCATACCATAAGAAGTATGGTAGCACTGACGCGATATGTTCTACTGAAAACGCTCCCTTTTTTCCACCAAGCTAGTTAGTCGAGTATGTTAGGTACGCTGGCTAGTATTTGGGAGGTTTAAACCCCGGGGCCGACTGGTCTGCCATGAGTTTTTTTCAGAGGTTTCCTCATGGTAATGTAAGTCACTGCTTGCAAACTTATAAGGCGAATGCTGGGCCAGTATTAATCCTCTGAACCCTACCCACACTTCCTATGTTCCATAAATATCCCGTCTCACCTATCCTTAATGTACTTGTACATACAAGTGTATCCTCTGATATGGCTGAAGGAGTTAATCCCAAACTCAAGCTGCCCGTCTCCCTGACACATACTTCAGGGAGGAATGAAACACGTGTGTTTCCTTTCCTTCCTTTTTTCCCTTTTTTCCCGCTACCATTTCGGTCAACAAAGCAAGTATGTGAATGTTTTCAGACGATTGGCCGAATATTGCAGCAATTTATGTTTTATCATTCATGCGGAAAATTCCAGCAAATTAATGGCTCATTCGGAAGTACTTGTAACATTCCTCTTGGTGTTAAAGTCATTTTTCGAACAGCGTATAAAAGACTTTATCTATGTGTCTTGCTTGTAGCTATAGGAATTAACCCAGAATTAACGATTTTTGCAGTGAGACTATCTTTCTTTTGCTATTCTCTTGCTATTAAGAAGCAGCTCTAGCAGTAAACTTTTGCGTCTTCCTTCCACGGCACAACTTCCAATAGTGATGAAGAGCTTTTCAACTCCGCATTAAATGTTTAGTTCACTTAATTTTATAGTCGCTATTAATCGTTGTGTGTATAAAATTAATATCTACTATACTGCTACCATTTATCGCGCCCTATAATATTTGGTAATGATAACTCTTCGTGTGCAAACGCCCTTAGTAATAAAACATTTTGAAAAAGCAACTAGACAATCGAAAAGTCAAGTTACGAGAGTAGACCTTCTAGACCACGATTTTCGAATATATATATATATATATATATATATATATATATATATATATATATATATATATATATATATATATATATATATATATATATATATATATGCCAGGTACATAATCTCATCTTCAATGGCTCTCATCAATTCAAATAAACTGAAACTTGGTAAATGGAATTTTTTCGGGTCTCCGCCAATTTTACGTACTTAGATATTGCTTCTGTCCGGCTCCCAGGAGCCGGACAGATGGACCCAGAAAGTGATACTATAGAGACCAAGAGGGACAACAAGAAGTGTGGGCCGACCTAAAAAGAGATGGATCGATGACGTCAGAACAGTGGCAGGAGGACAGTGGATGAGATTGGCAACAGATCGTATAGCATGGAAAAACCTGGAAGAGGCCTATATCCGACAATGGATGAACACGGGCTGAAGAAGAAGAAGAAGATATTGCTTGTGTTTCCGTGGTTTTCGAAAATTTTCTCTACTCCACAGCTTCTGCAGATGGAGTTAAAGGGTTGAAATTCGGGACGTGGATTGAGTTCATGTTTAAATACGATCATTTATGGGTTTCAACTCTTCTCCTCAATCGCACTTCGCGGAGACTGTTTTGTATCTTGACCTGCTTCGCTATCAGTAAGCGATGCACTTTTTATTATTATATTGAATAAAATAAAATATTTTCTGATTTTTATTACGGTATGCTATTAAAAAGTAGTTCTTCAGTACGCGATATGCTTCGTGATTTTTTCTTCAATAAAATAAATTTTTATTTTGGTTTGCGATTAAAGCGCGGTTTTTCAAACCATAATTTATTCGGTTCAAATAGCGTCTCGAAGCGATGCATTTCGCACGAAAAATACGACCTAAGGGTATTTACAGAGTGGAGCCGGGATGTACGCTGGTAGCCGGGATAGTAGCTTACTCGCTTACTGCGATGTAACAATCTTTCCATAGTTGGCAACGTACCCGTGCATAGTGGAGCCTGGCCGGTTACCTAGATGGGAGCAGGGATCCTGGATGGATAGAAATATAATTGCTACCCCGATTGTTTACATAGCTTAAAGCTATGTGGAACGGCTAGTGCCTGCGCTTTTGCAACCGTCTTTTTATTACGCCAGTCCCGTCTGCCACATATTGAATGACAACAAGCAACTGAAGCTGGACCTGCTAGAAAGCGCAGAGCGTCAACGTGTGCCCCCTCTCATTCTGCCAGGTACTCATCTAGTAAGCGAGTAAGCTACCATCCCGGCTAACAGCGTACATCCCGGCTCCACTCTGTAAATACCCTAAGTGACAGAGCTCCGCTGCTTTCATTGAACTTATCAATGGAATATGACTTATTTAAACAAATATTGTCGTTTATAATAAGATATATCTAAAATGAAATAGTAGAAAAAACCCAATTTACTTTGTGTGATTTAAATGCTTCTAAGATTTCGACACATCCTGTTACTGATAAATTGCAATCCTTATCAAGGGTAGCAGAGTTGTCTCCACTCAAATTTATGATGCTTCCAGTTATACAATTTTTTGCGTGGTTCAATTTGAGGGAGTAGCCATTCTGAAAAAAAAATTATGAACAAAATAAAACTTTACTTTTAATGTGGACGATAGTTTGCTACGGAATTAATTCATACGCAAACGTATTTTATGAAAATATTTCTCAAATTCTACGTTTTATTTCCATTTCATCTTGAATTTCTTTCATTTAATTATTAACACAAACTAACGTAAAAAACTTTGATGAAAGATATATAAAACATTATATTTCCCGAATAAGTAGATTAACATAAGTGAACTACCCCTATATTCTTTGTCTTCTGATACTCTAATTCTGTTTCTCTCCCAAATTAATGCTAGATAACATAGAAATTATGAAATTTTTTTTATCCCTATTATACACTTTTTTCAACATAATTTTACTTTATGCACCAGTTATTTAATGAATATATTTCGAAATATTTCATTAAATATCAACCATGAGAATGCCCTTGGAATAATTCGAATAAATTATAGCAACTTAACTGTCATTAACTGTAATTTAAATAAAAAGCAATTTCATTAAAATCAAAATCCAACTTACACAAGCCCTTGTAATGCCATTAAAATGAATTAAAATCAAACTGGTACTGACTATTAAATGCAAAACATTCATTTTTTAGTTGTTCACTTCGTCAAAAAGAAAACTGCAATGATCATGTATCTGCTGTGTCGGTTTCTATATAAAAATACATCGTCTTTAATCCTTTTCGAATGGAATAAAAAATTAGCATTGATTCAGCCTTCATTGACGAAATAATTTGAAAATAATTACTTCATATTATCCGTAAATATTGATATGAATCAGAATATTGAAGTTTTTATAATAAAATTGATTGAGGTGTTCATAAAACAACGGAAACATTTGTTTCGATAGAGTTTTATACAAATACATTGTTCCAGCATAGATCAATTTACTCAATCGCTTATGTAACAAGAAATTGTTGATTACATATATATATATATATATATATATATATATATATATATATATATATATATATATATATATATATATATATATATATATATATATATATATAGATAGATATAGATATATGATATATATATATATATATATATATATATATACAGTGTGTTGCATTTAAGATGAAGACACCCCCATATTTCAGTTATTCAAAGAAATATAGATTTGAACGGCGGTGGGACATATTTTTTTAAGATACTCAACTGAATTCTGAATTCTAAACTCGGCCTACTACGAATTGACAAATAGGGCCGATTCTCAATATTTTGTTTCGCGTTAGAGATATCGAAAAATGTTATGAGAAAAAGTTGTTCAGAAAATTTGTTTAGGCCCATATACCAATTTTCTTGACAAAATTCGCATTTTCAAATTTATTAATATTTTGGTATCCCAAAATTATTACGAGTTTTCTTTTTTCAATTTTATACTTAGTGTGCCATGGAAAATAACAAAATTGACAGAAGTGTTAAATACTAGTTAGTTTGAAGTATTGCGTTAAGTTAAATTTAGTGAATTAGTGATCAGAGAATCAGAAGGCCGTTAACTTTACGTGAAAAAATCGAAATAATTGGGTTGTTTGGTGATAATTCTCGTAGCAGCAGACAAGTTGAGTTTAACATGAGACACCCCGAACGTGCTTTTGTTACTCATGGAAAACAGCCGCTCTAAATGATGTTGTCAATGAAACTGGCAGTGTTGTTAAAATGTATCAGAATGGTCAACCTCGTCGAATACACCCGCATCTTGAGGATAACCTTATATTGGCAGCAAATCGAGCAAATCCATTCATGAGCCTCCGAGATTTATCATCTCAACTTAATATTCGCAAGGATAAAATTAGAAGATGCTTCAAACGTCACAAAATTAAGCCGTATAAACCTAAGTTCTTGCATTCATTTAAAGAAGGCGATAATAATAAAAGATTGGATTATTGTTATTGGGCTCAAGGTAATTTTTTAAACTACAGACATTTTTTGAAGAATATTATGTTCAGTGATGACGCTACATTCACCACTAATGGGGTTGTATTAAACTATCAAGTAGTCAAGTTCTTAGTTTCCATAGCGTTCTAGTTATCAAATTGAGGGATAAACTTAATAATTTTGAATTATAACCAAAATATTGAAAAAATTGAAAAGGCGAATTTAGTCATGAAAATTGATATATGAGCCTAAAAAAATTTTTTGAACAACTTTTTCCTATAGCTTTTTTCCATATCTCTATGCGTTATCTGCGTGACAGATTTGTGAAAATTGCCGAAACACGCAACAAATTTATTGAGGGAGAACGTTTTTTACATAAAACTGAACTGGGGGTTAGGCGGTTGAAGCGGAAGTCCAGTTTTCGAGATTCCTATAGTCAAAGGTGTTCCCCAAGGGAGCATTCTTGGTCCCATCCTATTTCTAATCTATATCAATGATCTTCCCAATCTATAAAATGATGCAATTTATAATATTGCGATTTATGCGGACGATTCGAATATCATCACAACTGCGCCGTACTTAGATCTTGCTGTGCGACTGACGGATGTAGTTGCGTAGTGCGATAAGAATTTCCTGCAGTTGAATCTCAATAAGACGGAAGAAGACTTTTTTCATACTGATGTATCTCGTCTTGCCTATCCTGATAGTAGGTACTTAGTTTTATCCATTATACTCAAAACCTCTTCAGTCGGTAATGAAAGTAGCCATGTCAGCGATGTTTTCTTGAAACTTTTGAAAGTTTTCTTAATTTTTGAATAAATAGTTGTTCTATCATACAGCCTTTGCATGATGTAGACACAGTTCCTTTAAACAATTAATTTATTCGACCTCTCCTTTATCTTATTATTGATTTTCATGTTCAATGATAAAAACTCAGTGTAAATTTCAACTTGATGTAGGTAGGTTATCTACTGTTGAACAGAGATAATATTGTCCTCAATCGAAACTCAATGAACCACTGGAAAATACGAAGTCCAAAAAAACGCAGATTACGAAGATAAACGTTCGAAAACTCAAAATGAAATTAACGTAATACCATTACCAAACAAAGTAAACAAACCGTTAATGACCCATAGAGTAGTACCGATATTAGCCGTTCCGGCGCTCAATAACAGAAAAGTGAACTACACTCAAATTGAAATTAGGATTTATGGTGAACTAATATGAATTTATTTGCTTTGGTAAAATTGAATTTGAATTGAAGCCTAAGAATAAAATTCAAATTGACAAAGAAATAATATCAACATATAACCTATGTTCTAAAGAATAGATAATCTTTTCTTTAGTTTTAGTATTTGAATGGCTGCTGCCACCATTATTCTCTTTAAAATCTCAACAGTTATAGGTGGCGCCATCTAGTGATTGCACTTCTAAAATAAATTTCTATCATTACAGTATGCAGACATCTGTATACTTTCTGATCTGTGGAAAGAGAATGTTGTCGTGGCATGACGTTTTTGACAGTTCTTGATTTCGCTGATGACGTTTTTCGATGATTGTTGACCTGTAAGATTTTAAGAGAGTGTTACGCAGAACAGTCATCAACTTATTTGCTAGTTCTTCAGAGAGTAAAATTTATTCAGGAGTGAATAATTCTACCTACTTGCAAGTTTGATAGTTTCGGTTAAATATATATATCACTCAGGTGAGTTACCGATATATTCATCGTTCAGCGATATACTTATTGAGTTTGATTTTTCGATTTTAGGATGGATCAAATCACAAAATTCGTAGAACCTGGTAGACAATTTGCAAAAGACTCAATTAGGTTGGTGAAGAGGTGCACGAAACCAGATAGAAAAGGTGAGAAAATTCGTTAATTTCTTTGGATCAGTTGTTAGAAAAATATTTGGTCATGCATTATGTCAGAACACCCAAGCAATATTGCTTGAGCAGTTTAAACGTATCGTCTATGAACTCACTTTCTTGGTGTGTTTAGCTCGAATTAATTTTTTATATTAGTATTCTACAACTTTTTTTGAAAATTTTTTTAACCTATGACTAGTAATACGAATTGATAAGAGTTACACATTTGAGGTCATAAAAGATTTGATTCAGTTTTTTGTATGTCTTATTGGACTATTTTGAAGTTGAGAATAATTTAGTGTGTTTTAATAATATGCAAGATGAAAGATGTAACATAAAATAGTTTCTAAAACAATATTAAACATTTAATAATTTCAAGAATGCCTTAACATTAAATTATACAAAATAATTAAATCCATTACCTAATGTTTAACTAAACATCATGTCCCCATATAGCACCTTTGAGATTGAAAACCTATTCCAGCTGAGATAATAACCGAAAATGCAATAGAAACTGCAGAATTGATCCTACATATGAGCTGTAACTTTGTCAGGGCTGTAATATAAGAAATAATCTCTAATTTGTATTTCCACTACTTGAATAAAAATGTTAATTAATCCTGCATGAAAAAGATTTGTGCATTGTGAAATATAATTTTAGCAAAGTCTCTCTTTCTGTTACAATAATTAAATAATATTACTAATTGTTAATACGTCTTCTACCTGCAAATTTCTTGATGCTCTACGACAAAAGCTTTTGAAAAAAATTGTTCGTTCATGAGTTTTGCATGCATTTTGTATATTGGATATGTATATATAAATATAAATATATATATATATATATATATATATATATATATATAGATATATATATATATATATATATATATATATATATATATATATATATATATATATATATATATATATAGATATATATATATATATATATATATATATATATATATATATATATATATATATATATATATATATATATATATATATATATATATATATATATATATATATATATATATATATATGTATATATTATATATATATATATATATATATATATATATATATATATATATATATATATATATATATATATATATATATATATATATATATATATATATATATATATATATATATATATATATATATATATATATATATATATATATATATATATATATATATATATATATATATATATATATATATATATATATATATATATATGTAATTATTTATTCGAATTGTTGAAATGTCAACTTTTTAATAAAATCGAGTTTTTTAAGATTCAACAAGAATGTTATTGCTAATAATTATCAGAAGATTATATATATATATATATATATATATATATATATATATATATATATATAGAGAGAGAGAGGGAGAATTATATAATAATAATTAATACACCCCTTTAAATGCTTTTTGACAGGTTATTTTATTGTTGCCTCGTGTCAGTATGCCAAATACTCATTAAAAATTAGTTAACTTTAAATGGACCTTTTTAATTTTTGGAAACTTAAAATTTTTCAAAACTTATCCGTAAGAATAAGAATTATAAAAGCAACATGTTCATTCATATCTTTTGTTTCAGAATTCCAGAAAATCGCTATAGCTACAGCTATAGGGTTCTGCATCATGGGATTCATAGGATTTTTTGTGAAACTAATTCATATACCAATTAACAACATCATTGTAGGCTCATAATTCTAAGATTGTACTCATGTCTTTAATTTATTTCAATCATGAAAGTGTATTGACGTACATTAGCATAGGTGTATTATTTTCATTTCAGTAATATTTTGTACTAATTTCATGAATTCATGAAATAAAAATCATTGTTATATGAAATCCACTCTTTATGTAGGAAACATGAATAATCAGAAAAATAAAATTTCGTTATGAGGAAACATCCAAACCAGGTAGTTGATCAACTTAAACTATGGGAAACATAATCATGAACCCAAATAATCATGAAGTATAGATACCTTGAGAGGAGAACAGTTTAAGAATAATGTATTTCCTAGAGTTCAGTTCTTTCTTACTGCAGCTGCGTTCTTTTGTGAATTTAATTAAACTTTGATGTTTACATGAGCGTCAGGAAGAAATTTCAATGATTCTCACTGTCTTTGTTTTTCCGTTATCAATAGTAATCTTTCACCAAGTGGTGCACTGTCAATCTTGAACAAATTATCTGTACTTTTATAATAATATAATATTCAAAAGGAATACCATAAGATTTGATTTTTTTCACAAATTTTTTTTTTATATCTGGACTAATGCTTATTTGATAATTGTTAATCTGTCTTTAATTTTTTTCACTTCATTTTGCAAAAAATGTCACTCCTCAACAATATGTTGCAGCACTTGACAAAAGCAACTGGTTAATTATGTGTTGAATCATTTCAATAATTATGAAAGGAAAACAATAATTATTTTCATTTAGGCTAATAGAAGAGTAAACCAAGAAGTTAAATAAGTTTCTTTGTGAATTTGATTATTTGTTGTCAGATATGGTGAATAATTGTATAACATTAGTAATTAATGTTGAGAGAATACATAAAATAGCTAATACAACATTTTTATCATACCATTTGAATAGCCCAACAAAATCGACTAAAAAAATAAACAAATTCAGTTTCAGGTAGATTTAAAATTGTGGGGGCAACTATTTTTTTGTTTATAATTTTCTATGAATTATTTTATTTTTCCCGTTGCCATTGTCGATAGAAATCAATTGTTCATTAATTTATTGAATATAATGGAGTATATTCAGTGCCGAATTGATATTTTTGAGCTGTCATGATATGCTTTACTATTAGTAGGGGAGCCTGAGATGCTAAATGGGGATTTACTCGAGTGTCGTGAGGACCTTTTGGATTGTAAAGATTAAATGTTAGAACGAAAAAAAAAGGTTATATTATGTATGCCCTTTCACTGGGTTTGGTAAACGTGTTCATATTGTCAAAAATGTAACGAAAAAATAGTTAAATAGAAATACTCGTTTGTGTCATATATTAATAGTTTATACACCCCACATGTCTCTGATAACGAAGGTTAATTAATCTGCCGGTTTGCATAGTTACTGTAGAAAGGGGTTGAAAATTGAAAAAAAAAAATTTATTCGAGCGCGTCAGATATTGCTCCTATTCAAAAGACTGACGATTTGGACGGGACCAAAACTCATGGCCGATATTCGAATATGCAAAACAAGTCATGACATTTCCTTCAAAATTGAAAAAAAAAACGTGAAATATCCTTCAAAATTGAAAAAAATTCAATGGTGAGTCTCCTATTTCCTTATGCCACGCGCAAATCGTCAGATTAGTGGATTTCTATTCTAACGATCAACATTTTTGAATCAATCTGATCGGTTGCCCAAGATGAACGCGTCCATATCAAGGGTTCATATATGGTGGGGGTACTTAAACGGATGCAAGGTTTCCCCCCATATTTTATTCTGCCGCGCTTGAGAAAATCCCCGCTTGGGCTCCCCTACTATATATTTAGGAGAGAACTGATAGTCTAAAATTGTCCTGTTCTTTGAATCTAGCTCAGCTCTTCTGTGAGAATGATTTGGGAATGACCGATAAATATTATTTATTCTCTAATGATTCGATTTCCAATTGTTTGTGGATATCCAACTATTACATTATATAAGAATGTCCTACCGGCCTTCGGGTACCTTAGTTTGTAGTCAACAGTACTAGTTGATTTTTTATGACATGTCGCAACTAGAGTGTTGACTTCAGCGGAGTTAAAGATTTTAAAATTTATTGAATATTAGCTGCCTGGCCACGCGTTTCTGCGAATCATAAGCTGGATTCTGGAGTGAAATCATGTTGCTCAATTATATTTACCACAAATGATCTAATTTGAAACAAAGTGTTGTAGATTTGAATATGATGCATGAAATGCTTCCCCAGAAAGTACTTAATGAATTCAGTGACTCTGTTGACGGTGTCATTTGTGGTAATTTGACCTTTCTGTTCACACAGCATAATCCAGACTGTTCAAGTTGAACTCTCGAAGCATAGCAATATTGGCAAATCTAAACGACAATCATTTATAAATACTTGTTAATTCTGTCAATAGTTTTGGTGATCTCCCTACTGTGTTCTGATTCAGTCATTTATTTATATTGAGATTTTTTAAGTTTTGCGTACAAGTTTTCAAACATATTCTTTCATACAAATCATGTCCTGACAATTACAAACACAGCAAACAAAGAATTAGCCAAACAGGTGCAGCCGTTCTGAAGTAATGCTGTTACATACATTCAGCAGTTGATTTTCATTTATATAGGTAATACCTATGTTAGATTTGCAGTAAAAATTATGAACTGATAGGATAAAGGCAAGAAATACCCTAACTTGTATTTATATAGTCCATACGCCTCTATAACTTTTCTAAGATAATGGTATGAGGAAAATCTAACGTTGGTTAGAGAACTTCGTTACAAGATGCGAAGATTCAACCCATGTAGCCAGTGATGCAGACTGACGAATGAGATGAAACGACGAGAAGTTATTTTGAGATATTTATGAAAAGACCAAAACAATATGTAGTGAGTTTAATTTTACCATAAGAACCACTAATCGGCAAAGTAACAGAAATAATGAAATAAAGAATATTATCAAAGAGCTATTTATATTCCGTTTCTAGACCAAACAATACAGGCAATAGATGCAAAATTTATAAATCAAATAAATACTCTTGAACTTTTTCAAAAACTATTATGTAATAATAATAGTTTAGAAAAATTAAAGAAATTTTGAATTCCACCCAAAAGCTTTTGAAATTTTATGAACTGGATGAATCTGTTGCTATGGGAGAAGTTACTCTTTTGCAATTTATCAAAAATAAAACTGAAATGCCACAAAGTGCGCCTGAGGCATTGTAGAGATGCAATAAAAATTAATTTCCAGCAATTCATAAACTTTTAATTATATTGGCAACTTTACCAGTCATCACATGTTCTTGTGGAAGATGGTTATCTTCCTTGAAATTTCTTAAAAATTATTTGCGGAATTCTCCTGGTGACGACATAGTAAACGGCCTAGCTTTGATGTATATACATTTAGAATAATTTAGATATTCCTATTCTGGAAGACAAAATACTTGATGCCTTAGCTGTTCAATCTTACCGTAAATTTTAATTGGTATTTATTATGTTTCTTGTATTGATTTCATGAGTAATACTCTAGACTAATACTCATGGTCTCAAAGTATTTTTGTCATTGTCATTTATGATTTTTAAATGTATTTTATATGTATGCTGTTTGAAACTTGAGTATACTCATACCTGATGGATTTTTTTTAAATGTACTTTATTTATGTAGGTACGTAGGTTTCGTTTTGTGTCCCATAATATGTTCTCGTTTTTTATACTCTCTCCAATTTTTTTGGAAACCCCTCCTAATAAAATTCTGGCTGCGCCACTGCTATGTACATATATTCAGAAATGCACTACTTATGTTAAATCGTCAACAAGTTCTATTGGTCACAATTTTGTACCTACAGTAATGACAATGTGGTAATCGTTTGGTATTTACCTACGGTCACCAGATTTTGAGAACATCAAAACGAGACGCATGTGATCAATCACAATAGCAGTAAGGACCGGAAAAGGGTGCATCCCACGGAAATTATTTTGAAATTATGAGCAGAATAGAGAGTTTTGAAGACCTTCGGAAAATTTTTAGCAGGTTTTCACTTTGAAAACCTGCTTATTAAAATAGGTGCGATTAGTAAAGTTGGACCTGGGACCAAGATAGTTTTCATGACTTTTTATGATGCTTGGTACTAAAAACTCAATTTCATATACCTCTATATATATATATATATATATATATATATATATATATTTATATATATATATATATATATATATATATATATATATATATATATATATATATATATATATATATATATATATATACATATATATATATATATATATATATATATATATATATATATATATATATATATATATATATATATATATATATATATATATTTATAATATATATATATATATATATATATATATATATATATATATATATATATATATATATATATATATATATATATATATATATATATATATATATATATATATATATATATATATATATTTATAATATATATATAAATATAATATATATATAAATAAAGTATAAATATAATAAAAATATATATATAATATATATATATATATATATATATATATATATATATATATATATATATATATATATATATATAAAGTATGTATATATAGATAGATATATATATATATATATATATATATATATATATATATATATATATATATATATATATATTTATAATATATATATATATATATATATATATATATATATATATATATATATATATATATATATATATATATATATATATATATATATATATATATATATATATATATATATATATGTTCGTATATATTTTAGCGTTGTTTACACGATAACGGGCGCAATTTTGAAGAAATAGGGTTGAAAGTTTGTGAATAGTTAGTTTCGTATGATATCTTGGATGGGATTGTTTTTGGTTCGAATTGGTTGGGGGGTGGACCCCCCTGGGGGGAAATAAATCTTGTTTACACGATAAAGGTCACAATTTTGAAGCAATAGGGTTGAAAGTTTGTAAATAGGTAGTGTCGTATGATATCTCGGATGAGATTGTTTTTGGTTTGAATTAGTTGGGGGGTTGACCTCCTGGGGGAAGAAATAAATCTTGTTTACATGATAAAGGGCGTAATTTTGGTGCAATAATAGCATTGAAAGTTTGTAGGTAGGCATTTTATAAAGATATCTTAGATGGGATTGGTTTTGGTTCGAATTGGTTGGAGGGATGACCCTCTGGGGAAAGGAATAAATCTTGTTTATTTGATAAAGGGCGTAATTTTGGAGCAATAGGATTGAAAGTTTGTGACTAGGTAGTTTCGTATGATATATTTAATGCGAATTGGTTGGGGGGGGTTGACCTCCAGGGAAATAAATCTTGTTTACACGAAGGCGCAATTTTGGTACCATAGGGTTGAAACTCTGTAGGTAGGTAGTTTCGTACGATATCTTGGATGCTATTTATTTCTATATGAATTAGTTAGAGGGTTGACCCTCCGGAGGAGGAAATAAATACTGTTTACACGATAAAGGGCGCAATTTTATAGAAATAGGGTTGAAAGTTTGTAAGTACCTACTTTCGTATGATAACTTGGATGTGATTGGTTATGGTACGAATTGGTCGGCGCGGCGGGTTGATTCTCCGAGGAGGAAATAAATATTGTTTACACATTGAAGGGAGCATTTTTTTTTATAATTTGGAAAAAAAAAACATTATTTAATGAATATATTTTTTAAACTGCATTATTGCAGAGCATATCAGTGACAATTTGGTCCTTTCAGTAATATTTTCAATGTCCCTACTTTCATTTTAGTTCTCTCTAAATTTAACAACATACTACGTAGCATTGATCTAGTTGAACTTATTTCGAAATGAAATATATATTTAATTGGTTTTTATTATTTAGGTACGTCCTCAGAAATTCTTATAATAAATAACAGTACCGTCTGGAAGACAAAACAGTAAGAAACACATTTTCACATAAGCAATGAAGCCACTGAAATCTGAAGACAGATAAAAACTTCTTTTTATGGGAATACTTTTTTTTTTATGAAAGCACCAACCTGAATTATTAGCGGATTTATGTTACCAAATTTGAAATGAGTTCTAGGAAAACGATACCATGCTTATCAGGAATAAAAATCCATCAAAACATATTTATAAGCTTTTGAAATCTATACTATTAAAAAACTTTGAATGAACGGTATTCAATTTTGGGTTTACATGGAAGAAGTAAAGAATTTCAGAACAAAATAAAATTGAAAGCCTTTGTCGACGAAATTTTTTAAATTGGCTTGACGAAACAATAAATTTTTATTTAAAGCCAAGGATAAAGCATACAAGGCGATAATAAGCTGAAGGAATCAATACTAATATGTAGTTAAAACATTCATTTTATTGAGTGAAAATGCTTTTTGAAGGTACAATATCTTTTAATATAGGTATCCAGTACTTCACAGATTAATATTGGTATATAAGGCACAACTTTGAAAATAATTTAACCCGTTATTCTATACAGGTAACTTAAAAATATCTGCTGAAAATCTGAAGTTTAGTGCTAAAAAAATAAAATGACTACTTATATGAAATATCAAAATATAGAAAAATAATGAAACACTTTTTCATTGTGAATGATGCGAAAACAAAAGCAAACATGCTTTCAATGGCACTGAATAAACAAGCAGAATGGTTTTACATGTTGAAACGGAATAACTTTTTGTTTTGTTCACCAATTTTTTATATTAACTTCTTAAAACCACGGATGTTTTTTTCTATGCACCCCTTATATAATTGGTTCTTGTTTAATACAAACACGAACAATACATACGAATATTTTCAAACCAATGGAAACAATTCGACTACAAATTTTTGCTAAAACACCGCGGTGTTTTAGCAAAAATTTGTGATTTTATATCGGTGCACCGATATAAAATCAGGGTACATAATTATATATACGAATATATTCTGTGTTGGCATCAACAATGAAGTTTGTTAATCATTGATATCAAAAACATTCCTGCAGTCACAAAAAAATGGCAAATTTCGCGTTTCATTCCTCCCTGAAGTGTCAGGGAGGCGGGTAGGGATGAATTCTTTTGGCCAGATCAGAAAATTCACATGTATGTACAAGTGCATTAAGGAAGGGTGAGACAGGATAGTTATGGAACAGAGGAAGTGTGGGTAGGGTTCAGAGGATAATACTGGCCCTGCAATCGCCTTGTAAGTAGCGAACCTGGGACCTCCCAAATAATATCCAGCGTACCTAAGTACTTGGCTAACTAGCTTGGTCCCGAAGTCACAGAATTATATTACTTTAATAAATATTGTGAGGAGCATCTGTTCACAGAATCATAATCAATTGTTAACGTTTAGTTATTTTAAATCGATGAACAAAACAAATAGTTTTGAATAAGACAGTAATTTGAAATAAGTTCAATAATATTTTACTTTATAACAATGTATTATTCATGAAACAATTAATAGTTTCAAATATCAATATCACAAACTCTAAGTTTTTTGGGAACGTATGCCATTTTTATTGTGCATTGAACAATAAGGCACAGTTTTTTCCAAATTTATGAATAGAGGAATTTTCTACATGAATCAAAAACATCGCTTAAGCTTTTTGCGATTACATAGAGCAATTATGTTCTTTAAAGCAAATTTATTTAAAATAAATTGCTTAAGTCACTAAAGGTCATCTATAGGAAAATTCTAAAAGTAATGCGACATCACATAGCAAAATAAATATTATTTATGATCTTACTGAAAATTGATCATTGTGAGTCCTTTAAAGGATGTCGGAACAACGAAATAACAGGAGGTAGGTTATAAGAACGAAGAAATCAATGTTTTCTAAGAAAAATTACAATTGACAAAAATTTTCTGACGAATCTAGTTATACAAGTTAGCGGTTAATTGCCTATTACAACCTCAATTAGATCAAGTTTGAAAAACAATAAACTGTTGCTGTGGATTCTCTAAATATTATCTACTCCTAGAAAATTAATTACAATGTGAAAAATCCGGGTGATGAAAATATATAACTAGAATTAAAATGCTGTAATAGTAAGCCAATGTGATGGCACGAAAAATACACTGAAATTATTTTTATAAAATAAATAATAATTTTCTCCGATTTTAGCCCTGATACATATAATCGTGAAATAAAAGAAGTCTGAGGATAGAAGATTTCAATTTCATTTTGCTGCGATACTAGATCACTATGATCGATTGAAAATTCTAAACTTTGTAATATGAATTCATCAATACTTAAAATTCTATCATACAAAAATTATAATTATAAAGTAAAAAAAAATGTTTAAGACATATAAAAACTACTGGTCCACAACAAAAATATACTCTGAAAATTGAATGAAACATTTTAAAATTTCTGAATAACTAACCTTTTAAAAATGTGATGTAACATCTCTTTTATACTATCTTAATTCTAAAGAGGTAAGAAAGTGTAGAAGGTACTTTATATTTTTCTTTTTAAAACGATTATAATTAGATAAAAAAATATGATATTGAAAACGCTCATTAAATATTTTAACGTGCGATATTATTAAAAAGTAAAAATAGGTAAAAATTTGGCAGTACATATGAAAATAAATAGTGTACAAGGAAGAACATTTTCAAATTCATATTCTTTTTTGGAATGCTGTAAAGTAGTTCTTCCAAAGAATAAACAACATTTTCTTATAATAGTAATGATTTCAACATATGTATATATAATATATAAAATTCACTCAGATCTGGTAACAAAATATAGTTAGTTAATACTAATGAAGAAAAACTTCTGCCTGAATATTATTTAATAACCGATTGAATTGATGGAGTTATATAATCAAGGAAATTATAACCTTTGTTGATTTTTTGGTTCATAAGGAAACTGAGATATCTATGTCGGAAAACTTGAAACAATGTGATTGTCTTGAAAAATTTCTAAAATAAACGTTTAAGCACCTAATATAAATATATTTCTGATCTTCAGCCTCTAATTTCTGTAATATGTTCGAGAATTCATGAACTAAGGTATGCAGTATGGCGATCAACGTGAAATTCTGTAACATATCTGGATAATATCGAGGATATATGTCTACTCGAATATTTTCTCAATCTGCAGAAATATAGAACATTTCATACATTCATGATTTAACACATTGCGTGCCACCGTTGTAATCTCGAAATCAGCCCCAGAGGCCAAACCACATTTTCGTAATATTTATATTTATAAGCTAAAATTAATGTTTTTCTGACAGTTTTGTGTTTTTCTTTTGTAGTTTTTAGTTATTTTTTTGTAGTTTTCAGTTTTTTTTGGTAGTATTTTAGCGTTTCTCCTATATGAGCGACGTGGCCCTGTAGAAAAAAATGCGTGATGTTTAAGCTGCTGGCCATGTCTCTCAAATATGATCGACGCATGTTTTTCAGTGTTTTCTCTTTTTTTGCAGGTATGGCGTTTGAAAACTGAACGGTTTGTGTTGCGTTGCAATAGGGCTCGAATTTATCTGCTATATTATTATGTTTGTGTATAAAACCCTTCAGACAATTTCACTCTCTTGTATATTTTATGTTTATCTGTAGTATATTCCATTGTATCACCATATTTATTACGGATTATTAGAACCTACAGTCTACCTCTGTCACAAGAAATCGATTGTAAAAATTCGTCGCAGGTGTTCCTTGTGCTATGCAAAAATTCAGAAGGAATCAGGACGTACACTTGCGCAAAATCGAAAGCCAAATTGACTTACAATTATTGTGACAAGTGTCCTGGATAGCCACAAATGTGTGCGTTATGTTTTAACGAAAAACATTGAGTTTTCCGGTATTTAATTTTCATAGTTGAAAAAAAATTTTGATTCGTTTTATTATGTTCAGAAGATAAGAGTTTTCAAAATGAGTTTTGTGTTGATATTTGTTGTTAAGTTATAAAAATAATCTTTTTCAGATTAAAATTTGTGTTGATATTTCGTAAAATAAATATTTTTTCAATTTTTTTTGTGTTAATTATATTTTGCCGATTTTGCTAAAACCAAGACGCATATTATTTTGCCTAGAGGCCACGCTCATGATTTTCCATAAGAAATACATGATAGCGGGTATTATATTTGATATACATGGCCAAACAGTGGGAGATGTTGAGAGATGTGTGTCTCTCAAAAATGAGCGACGTGGCCCTCTACGACATTTGGGTGTCTCTCATATATGAGCGACGTGACACGCAATGTGTTAACTGGTAGGTATGGTATGTTGGTATCATACTTTGTCACATACTAAAAATTTGTAACTCTGATGAAGAAAATTGAACAACTATTTCCCAAGATCTGGAATGTAAAGAAGATCATGTTATTATAGCTTGCATATCTTATTTATAAAAACTTGCAATAGTATTTTTGGGAAGTTTTGAAGAGTTATTATTGATCAATGATGATACTGAGATATTCAATATCTTATATTATCCAAATAATATTGAATTTTACTAATTTTAAGAATTTATATAAATGTATAAAACACAGATCCAATATCTAAAGTAAAATAATGAAAAATTTTATTTTTGAGGATTGAAACACTGAAGGAAACTTTTGAACCTAACAGGCTAAAATATTAACTGCGGAAATCTCTATATATCTCAGAGAAAAAATATTCTACATATTTATAAAAAATTTAAATTTGAAGAATATTTCCCAATTCACGGAAAAATAGAGTAATCACATATAATTGAAGAAACTACTAGAAGAAGAGATACTAAATAAATTCTAAAACTTAAACATATATAATAAAAATTGGTAAATTGAAAACAAAGGATAAATATCAAATATAAAAGTTCTGAGTTGTTATTATTCAAAAGTTCTATAAATATTTCTTACACGTTTCACACATTATGCCATACAACCGTTATCCATGCCCGACGTACTGCTGTAATTTTGATTCGGATAATTATGGCATTGATTGTAATAATTCTGAGGAACGTGATGGTTGTCTAAATTTGTGATATGAACCGAGTTTTCGTTCACTTCTTCCACAATAATCGTTGGTGGATTTCTGTATTGGTTGCTTTTCATATTTTGCGACGGAAAATTTATACAAGACACGTTTGAAGGCTTCGTGTACTCAGGAAGCTGGCTCAACCTCCCAAAATTTGGGTTCATAGAACTGGGACGAGAGTAGGAATGATTTTCTATGACTGACGAGACTGGTGGAAGTTTGTATAATACTTCTCTCGTCGCCTGTTTGATATGTTGTTGACACACAGGCCGGTGATGGATCAATACTTCCTCCAGGGTACGCTTTTGTTGTTGAAGTTCGTGTACCTGGTTTTTCAGCTCAATGTTTTGATTTTCCAGAGTTTCGGACTCTGTGATGAGGTTGGCTGTTCGCTCGCGTTTTTTGAGCCGGCATTTTGTCGCTGCTATTTTATTTCGTTCTCTTCTTCTTCTACGTCGTTCTTCGTCTTCAGGCGTGAGCTGAAATAATATATTAAATCAGAAAAAAATATGAATCATTCAAGATTACTAGTCGACATAAATAAACTTCAAGTATTTAGGCCCCTACACACGGACGTTGATGTCTTAATACATCAACGTGCATCCAAGAACGTGTAACCAATAACGTTAATGGCGGGCTACACACGGACGTCGATGTCTTAATACATCGAAGTGCATCCAAAAACGTGCAACCAAAAATTTAAGCGATTCAGAAAACATCAACGCGGCGTTCATCTGGGTTGTGCATTCAAACGTGGGTATTTCTGCATCCACATTAACGTTAATGGTTGCACGTTGCTGTATCAAGACATCAATGCCCGTATATAGGGGCCTAATGTGGAAGCATAAATATCCACGTTCTTGAATGCACAACCCGAATGACCGCCGCGTTGATGTATTCTGAATCGCTTGAGTTTTTGGATGCGCATTCCAACGAACACGTACAGGTGTGAACGTGTGGATGCGTTAACGTTATATTGATTGTACATTCTTGGATGCACGTTAATGTATCAAAACAAAACTGTACTTTTGTACGTACGTGTGTATGCGATCAGGTTGCACGTTTTGGATGTATTAATTCATCGACGTCCGTGTGAAGCCCGCAATTAAAAGAATTTGAATACGATCGGCCATAATGAAAGGGTTTAAATATTATTATTCGATGAAAATGGTCCATGTAAAAAATTTTCTATAGAAATTGTAACGTCGATAGCTATTGAAATTCTGCTATTCTTGAAACATGAAAAGCCGATAAATTAAAATATTATGCAATTAGATAATACGAGTAATTCACTGAAATTTAATGAGTTTGGAAAAATACATTTTAGATAAGATTGTCTTTTTATACATATATTCTGGAATTGGAAAAAGGATTATTGTACGCTTATTAATTAATATTGTCGTTCATCTGTAAAAACATTGAAATATGAACAAACCTTACAATATTATAAATAAAACCGGCCAAGCGCGAGTCGGACTCGCGCACGATGGGTTCCGTACCATTGACTATGCCCTCCTTAAATATTTATTTTATTTTAATATTATTATTTATTATTTAAATGAAAATACAACTGAGTATTTTGTGAAAATTTCAAGTACTTAACTTTTGCCATTATTGATATAGAGCAAGAAACGGCAAAAAAAATCGCGTTTGTTGTATGGGAGCCCCCCTTAAATATTTATTTTATTTTGTTTTTAGTATTTATTGTTATAGCGGCAATATAAATACATAATTTGTTAAAATTATCTGTCTAGCTATCGCTGGTGACAGACAGACGTACAGACAGCGAAGTCTTAGTAATAGGGTCCCGTTTCTACCCTTTGGGTACGGAACCCAAAAACATTATTGATAGAGTGATAAAACACATGCTGAGAAACTGAGGCATACTACTCGATAATAAAATTTTTTTTTGTGCAAATCAATTATACAGGATGTTCCACAAGGTAGGTTGCTTGATTTTGAACATATTTTTTTCAATAAACATGGGTCCGATTCGTTTAGAAGTTACAAGCATTCAACCTTTATTAACAATTAATTATGAAAATTTAAATTAAATGATAATCACAAAACTACAGACTATAAAAATTGTTGGAAATGTCCACCCTCAGCTTGAACGCAAGCCTCACATCGACGAACTAAAGATTCGGTCACTCGAAGAATCAGATTTGGATCATTTGGTTAGCTGCATCTTGAATTCTTTCAAGTAACTGCTGATGGGTAGCGATTTCAACATGGTAGACCAGCTGCTTCATGTGTCCCCATAAATAAAAACCCAGAGGATTTAGATCGGGTGAACGAGGTGGCCATAATATTGGACCTCTTTGACCTATCCATTTATTCGGGAAATGTTCATTCAGCCAAGCAACTACTTGTCTTCCCCTATGTGGCGGTGCACCGTAGTGCTGATACCACATATTTTGAATAATATTAAGTTGTACGTCATCAATTAACTCTAAAAGGTGGTGTCCTAAGAAATTTCTATAAAGATCTGCATTTAAACGATCATTTAGAACATGCACAGGTAATAAATTATTGTTGAAAATACCACCCCAAACGTTGACACTTAATCGTTGCTGAAATCGTCTTGGTCTAATTGCATATGGATTTTGCAACGCCCATACATGTTCAATATGATTATTATTTATGCCCTCCCTAGTAAAGCACGCTTCACCAGACCACATGACGAGCGAAATGAATCTATCATTTTGTGTTTGTTGCTAAAGTAACCAGCGACAAAATCTTAATCGCTGTGGGGAATCTCCACCATGCAACGCCTGTACATTTTGGCGATGAAACGGATGTAACATTTCTCTATTCAATACACGCCATACAAAATTCGGTGATCCATAAAGGTTACTAGATATACGCCGAACACTGATTGAAGGGTTATCAAGGACAGCATCTATCACATTTTCTTCATCTTCTACATTAACTTCAGTAGGGCGAATGGCCTTCTTTGGAGCAGGATTACCTTCTCCCGAAGTCTACGAAATGAGGCACTAAACACCGTGTGGGCAGGTTGATGCCTATTTGGATACCTGCGTCGGTATTCTTGAGCAGCTTGTCTGGCGTTACCATTGGCATACCCATATACAAACACAATATCTGCATATTCCTCAGTGGAGAATAAATGCATTTTTTATTTAGAACTTTCACAGGAAATATCTAATAAATAATTAAGATGACACTAACAATAATTATTGTCATAACAACCGATATTTCTATTTATCAGCCTACGTTTTTTATTGAAGCAGGTGTATATTTTATAAATGTGCATCGTTTAACATGCTCACTTTCTATCACTTCCTGGTTGACTGAAAAAATTTCGATTCTTCAAATGCTTGTAACTTCTAAACAACAACGAATTGGACCCATGTTTATTAAAAAAAAATGTTTAAAATCAAGTGACCTACCATCTGTCAAAGTTTGTCATAGAGCTTGTAGAACACCCTGTATTGTCTTTTAATGTATTGTTGATGACCTTTTTATTCATGTGAAATATCATATTATTCATATTTGAATAGAGTATTACGCCTAGGTCCGGTTCTAGACTAGAGCGGCATAATTTTAAGGGCGCCAAAATTTTGAAAGCGAAAAAAGTGAAGACATTTCTTTTTAAAAATGGTTCCGATTTGTTTTTAAGAAACATATATACATTGAATATATAATAATTCAATTTTTTAATTTACTTTTCAATCTGTGGGTAGGATATCAATCTTTTAATACTTAAATCATGCTCTTTATCGAGTAATGTTCTCTACTTTTTCTCTTTACTTCAGCAGAGAGATTAATCTTATGTGTATAAAGCGTTTTGAAATAACTAAATCTGAATAACTCTTCAGTATAATATAAAAATACGGTGGTTTTGCATGTATCAAATATCATTTTGGTATTCATTAAAATGTCAGAACATTTTAAAAACTATATTTCGATCAAATAAAGTTATTTTCAAATGAAAATATTGGATGAAAATCAATTAAATTCATTTCATTAAAAAAGTGGCGTATCAAACAGGGCCTAGTTAGAGCAACAAGCCTTAATCCGCTACTGATTACAATTTTTTTATGATTATTTGTTAATTACTAATTTATATCAAAAGTTGAGAGATTCCTCTGTTTTTGTAGAAAAGCTTCCAATTTTTCAATATCTTCAGTTTCTCTCGAATCCTGGAGATCAAATCTGTAAAAATTGTAACACTTTGCATTCTAAAATAGGTAGAAATTTGATAATGATGATAATATGAATTCAACTGATATCTAAGTGAACGGTTTCCAAGAAAAAATATAAACTTTATACAACTTTGTTCAAATGATATGTATCTATATTTCTCAATAATTCATTCACAGAAAGATATAATAAATTGATTAAAAACTCATACACGGTCAAAAATATTTCGTTAGACTTTGAATGTATTTTCACGTTGGTTATTCCATGGAACAGCTGAACTTCTCAACTTCTAATTGTTTTGAAGCTTACACTTTCTGGCCAGCAACGTTCCAAGGCCAAATATTTGAGCAAACTAATTTAAATTCAATGTGAATCCCGTGGTTGGCCATCCGTATTGTTCATTGTGTTCGCTAAACTAGCAATTTTGTTAGGAATTTTCTCCTTTTTGACGGGCATGTTGAGGCGGATTCATACGTCGACTTATTTCTGCTATGAATTTTAAAATAGAGAAATTGTGTATATATATATATATATATATATAATATTATATATATATATATATAATATAATATATATATATATATATATATATATACATATATATATATATATATATATATTATATATATATATATATATATATATATATATATATATATATATTATATATATATATAATGAAGTGAACTAGGAAATTTATTTGAAACTAATCAAACAAACCTCCTTGCGGAGCTGGTTATACGAGTTCACGAAACATCGAAATGCCTCCATATACCTTGGATGGTGTATGTTAGAAACATTAAGTTGTTTATCACAATCAATGGAAATGATAGACAGTCTGTTTCGCCCTTATTTGGGGCTCATCAGTATCATCCATCCATCGAAAGTGATAACCAACCAAATATTTCTAACGGCGTTATATTTTCCTTCCAGTGACTATATGGCATATAAATATGACACAGCGCCACCAGTCGGAAACAAATGAACCACATCTTACAGATAGAAGAAAACATTTCGGCAACGAGAACTCGTACGTCCTGACACCCGAAGGTGGTTACTATATTCGCTAAGCAAGAGTAAAGTTGATACATCAATTCGATGTAATTCAACATTCACACGTCGCAAGTAACAAGCGCTCCAATTTTATTCCTTTTACAGGTAGCAAATGAATAGAAAACAGAATTCTTCGTGTTATCGATACACGTTCGAAATGTTTTCTTCTATCTGTAAGATGTGGTTCATTTGTTTCCGACTAGTTGACTTTGAACCCGGCACCTCCGGAATGTTACAGAGTGTACCTAGATACATGTAAACATATTCTTACATACAGACGTAATATTACACTCAATATATAGGCCAGACAGTTGAGATAATCAATTGAAAATAATTCCAAAAGTTTTAAAACTTCAAAAATTCCAAAGGTTCTGCAAACTTGGAGTCGTGTTAAATATATTATTTCATAAGTATCAAATTTGCAACCAATTTAACGGTACGGAACATTTTTTAAATTCAAAATTAACGTTTTTTTTTGATAAACTGACCAAAACAAATTCCAAAAGTTCTGCAAACCTGACAGATACTTCCGAAAAATATACCGAACAGTTGTATAAATTTGCAACCTTTTACTTTAACCGGAACATGTTTATTTTTTTTAATTCGTGGTTATTTATTCGGGCAAGATGGTCTCGAAATAATTACAAAAGTTTTGAAACTTTTCAGAAAAAATTCAGAAAACATCTATTCTTATCATTTGCGAATTTGCAACCCTGTACGCGGTCCAGAACTTTATGCAATTTGCAAAAATATGATTTTTGGATTTTTATATTTTTGCAAATTGCATAATATTGCGGACAGCGTACAAGGTTGCAAATTTGTAAATGTATTTGATTTGGTCAGTTTATCGAAAAAAAACTTCAATTTTGAATTTAAAAAAATGTTCCGTACCCTTAAATTGGTTGCAAATTTGATACGTGATATGAAATAATATATTTAATACTACTCCGAGTTTGCAGGACTTTTGAAATTTTTTTTTCACAAGCATACAGCAAAATGTTATTGCAATTTTAACAATGTTCCAGACTTCGGAAAAGGTTGCAAAATGAGATTTATTTCTTTCTCTATGCAGCATACACTTGACCAAAGTTTAAAAACTTTTGGATTTATTGTTAAATTTTCGATTTTCAATGTCTTAACTGGCTGGCCTAATAGGAAAATCAGAGAAACTAAATGATAGTTCCAGTTTCTTGAGGAAATTGTAAAGGAGGGTTCCATGAACGAGACAAAATGAAGTCCCTTCAATTGCCGTGGCAGCTAGAAAGGTGAGGGGGTTTTAAATATTCAATTTTTCAGGTTTTCGTTTAACTTGAAACATTGCGTTGCAGTGAAAAAAATTCCGTACAACAGGAAGCTTATTAAATTACTTACGAATTTGGTTATTTAAATTGTGGTAATTTTCAAAAAAAAATTGTCATATCTTTCGTATATTTTTCTCTTTTTTAAAATCACTCGTAAATTTCAGGGAAAAATCGTCAGCATAAAACTTGTACAGCATTAAATTCCCTACAAAATCATATATCACATGTTAATTTATATTGAACGCATCGTAATGCTGACGGTTTTCCCTTGAAAAGAACGAGTGAGGATGACAAAAACCAAAATATACGAAAGACATGAGCGAAAAACAATTTTTTTTGAAAATTACTAACTTTCCGGAGCCGATAGCACGAAAAGGTCTAGTTCTTCGCAAGAATGTATGTGAGCAAATTTGTAGAAAATTCGATAAACCTTCATTTTATATTGCACTACTTTTTCACTGTAACGCACCGTTTTCAAGTTATAAGCGAAAACCTGAAAAATTGAACATTCAAATCCCCCTCAGCTCCCTAGCGGCTCCGGGATTTGGAAGGACTTTATTTTGTCTCATTCGTGGGACCCCCCTACATATTCCTGAAAAAATTGAAGAACTAGTATTTTTAGTTCCTCGGATTGCCTATTTTTGGTCTAGATTGAGTGGACTACAGAGAGATAAATGAAATAAGTTATAAAATACTTATTTAAAGTTATTTTTTTCATTAAAATATTTCTCGATTGGTTGATTATATACAATTAAAAGTTATTGATATACAAGTATCTTGATTTAAAATATATAATTCCTACAGATTTTTCTGGTGAGTAGGGAACTACAAATTTTCCAAGCTCCTGCTTTGTATTCCAATTAGTAATATATATTTTATTTTTACTGAAAAATATTTATCCAATCAATTAGTTCAATGACAATATTTTATGTGGAATAGAATTACAATCTATTAAATTCACCATGCTTAGATACCTTACTTCGCTGAATACAAAATACAATATAATTAACAAGTTTTATTAGTAAATATAATAACCATGGGTCTAAACACGCAAACCAATATGCAATAAAATGAAACGAGTTTTTTAACTTCAAGGTTATCCTCATAAAAGTTTATTTTGCAGTAGTTCCAAACGATACCATACCAAGAACAGCAATAATTTATCTGAGCTAAATATTTCAGTAAATTCAGTAATATGAAGAAAATTAAGAGGAATGCGAAAGTTGAATCAATAGGTTGATATGCGTTTTTAGAAAAATCCATAATTTCCTGAAAATTTTGTTAAATTTTTGTTGAGCAGCAGTTATTTTATGTTAATTGAATTTCATGAACAAATAATTCTTTTGTTAAATACCTAAATGTAAAATGACAAAAGAATATCGAAACAAATTGCCCTAACGACGCATAATTTAATAGAAGAAATAAGGATATCATTTTTGCAATTGAATGAACTTATGTTTTAACTAGTATAAATGCTATTATGATTACCCTTTTGACCTATTTTTACTTTATTTTAATTCTAGAAAATTTAAGGTAGAATGGACCATTGAAAAAACTCACAAAATTAATTTGAAAAGTATTAACAAGTTTTCTCAATATACCTTGATCAATTGGGTATGTTATTCACTATTAAAACCGAAATTCGATGAGAAAAAAACTAAACATGGAATAACAGTCAAATGATAATATAATAGCACTTGCAAAAAGATGTAACATCCGAAATTAACTTTTCGCGTATATAATGATATTTACAGAATTTTTTATGCTGTTTAAGTGATTGTTTCTACAAACTGCGGATACCTTAAATCCAAAGTAACATCATTTTTTCTTAATTATTTGGTGATTAAAAGGATTAATGAAATTATTATTCCGTTCAACAAAATTTTTCGTAGATGTCCCGAAAATAATGGACTATTGCATTGTTTCGAACGTCAAAAATAAGGTGGACAGGAGTGGTTTTTGAATCCGTTTTTTATCTCCTGCGATTTCCCACGATTTCCAATATATATATATATATATATATATAATTATTCATTCGAATTGTTTGAATTTGAACCTATTTCGAACATTACGTGGGTAAAGGTTTCTGTGGTTTCCCTCACCATCTAATAATAACAGATTGGAATGTTAATATTGGACTGAATAGCGCGTAATAAATAACAAAGAACGGCCACAGCCGAAAAATTCAAATTTTTTCAAATCAATAAATGTCAAAGAAATTTAAATTTTTTTCAAAAGTTTTGATAAAGCCACGAATGTCGTGGCGAAACGTCAACTTTAATATAATATAACAATTTTAATAAAATAAAAGAGTTTTTTGAGATTCAACAAGCCTGTTATTGCTAATAATTATCAAAAGATTATATATATATATATATATATATATATATATATATATATATATATATGTAAATATATATATATATAAATATATAAAAATATATATATATATATATATATATATATATATATCTATTATATAAAATTTATTTACAGATCGGCAATAGGGGCAAGATGGCAATCGAAAATAATAATAGACGGTCTGAGAATAGGTCCTAATATATTTTTCATACCCCTAAGTGATTCTTAAGTCCCAAAAAATGTTCATGAATTTTTTGGACGAAATTTTTTATTTTTTAATGATGTTGCATTAAAAAATGCATACAACTCTAAATTTTTACCCTTCTATCAACAACCCATATTTTTTAATAGCCATTTCAATAATTTAAACAACGTTTGCCGGGTCAGATAGATTGATAGATAGATATATAGATAGATAGATAGATAGATAGATAGATAGATAGATAGATAGATAGATAGATAGATAGATAGATAGATAGATAGATAGATAGATAGATAGATAGATAGAAAGATAACTTTCTACTTTCTAGATAGATAGAGATACATCGGCAGATAGATGAATAGATAGAAAGATAGATAGATAAAAATAATTTATATGGCCGAAAAAAAGTTTGCCGCGTCAACTAGTATTATATATTTTTCCCCGCTACATTTGGAAATCTGAATTTATCAGAACAAATGAGCTGGGGATTTTTTGGAGGTAGAACAAAACTATTAACAATTAGGTAAATTCAGTCAACATTTTGGTATTTTCTTCGAGAAGTGAATGGCATGAAGATGCATAAGCAGACTAACGACAAAATATGTAGAAATATACTATGATCAAATTCATCCTTCAAGATTTTATTGAGGAAAGTATGGAGCTAAGATTTTGAGGAATTTGTGCACCCCCAATCCACCTTAAAATTGAATTCGAGGGTTCAAAATTAATGCGTCGATTAATCTGATATTAGGAAAGTACGTTTCAGAGATATGATTTTTTTTCTGAATGTAGATAGACTCATGTAGATAGACTTTATTTTTTAGTAGCTTTTATAATTTTGCTCACCTACAGAGTCCCTTCAAATTCACTTACAAGGCCTATGTAAAATAAAACGAAAACTTCGATCTGTGACAGAATTCTCCTGCTTAAGCATTTTTTTTTGGTGAAGAATGACTTGTCTTTGGCTTATTTGACATATTTAGATCCTCGCAATTTTTTGATATTCAAAGCGTTTTCGCACTATATTATGTTACTCTCTTTGATTTTCTTCCTTCAAAGAATGCATTCTGCTGATTCAGTTTAGTCATATCCCAGGTTTAGTAAAATTCTAAAATGAAGCAGAACTTTTTTAGTGATTCATGAATTATTTGCGATTGGTAGTTTCTAGACGTATTAGAAAATAATCACTATCATAATACTATTGAGCTTCAATCGTTTGCGTGGTTATATCTTGGCACTCACTATAATTGAAGGATAACATGTTAAAATCTATTTCTGGAAGACCAATTAAGAACGGTTGGATTCGTATTTAGGGGTTTATCATTTTCAAAACAAAACTCAATAAACTGAAGCTGTGAGAAATCGACAAAAATTCTTCAGGATCATTGTGATGAAGATTATATTAAAATAGTCAATGAATGAAGCAGACTGATTTTGTCTGCAGTCCTAAAGATAAACTGAATCATGAAGAAATCACTTAATGTCCACTATAACAACAAGCACACTCTTAGAAACAAAAATTATTTAAAATGTAAAAGGGTCTTTAATGGGTCCTCGAAAATTATTGATTTCATTGTAGGGACGGACACAGTCAAACAGCTAATGGCGGAGGATCCGGGCAATTGAAATAGACAAAATTTTAAATAATCGAAACTCATTTTTAAGTTAGGTTCACTTTCGACTTAAAAAAAGGCAGAGCAGCAGGTTTTATTTTCCTCTAATATTTGTCCATTGTAGATACAAATCTCTAACCCTTCAAGACTATAAGTCAATTTAAAGGGGCTGTGGGCTGTGTGAGCAAAACTCTCAACTTATAACAGAAACGGTTATTGCTAAAAATAGATCTCTCTATTTATATATATATATATATATATATATATATATATATATATATATATATATATATATATATATATATATATATATATATATATATATATATATATATATATATATATATATATATTTATATATATATATATATTAATAAATATATATATATTTATATATATATATATATATATATATATATATTTATGAATATATATATATATATATATATATATATAAATATATATATTATATATATATTTATCGTTGCCGTTTAAATTAAATTTAGAAAAAGTAAGACTTCTCGGCAAATTAAAGGGCCAACTAGTGTAAATATACAATCAATTTGTTAATCATGTCTATATTTCGGACAAAGATTTATATTCTTCCTCAGGACAATATTAATATATTGAAACACACAATTATAACAACAATTAACGAGGTTGTATGTAAATATAACCATCATAAGTAATGCAGTGTTAAGTAAGAAATTTAAAGTTGCAAATACTAACGCGGAAACAAGTCTGACAGTGTTGCCATTCAATGTATATATTCTCAAAAATTCCAAAAACCAACCGATGATATAACCTTATACAGAAAAATACCGGAAAGTGGCAAAATGACAAATGTCAAAACAAAAATAATCTGTCGAAATCCACAGAATATCACAATAGACAAAACAATAGGGTAAACAAGAATTTCCAAGTAACCGCTCCAATTATGTAATACCTCTATTCGAAACCTCAAAGAAAGCAAATAACTATATACACAAATATAGGATATAGACATGATTAACAAATTGGTTGTGTATTTTCACTAGTTGCCCTTTAATTTGCCGACAACTCATATCTGAATATATATATATATAGATATATATATATATATATATATATATATATATATATATATATATATATATATATATATATATATATATATATATATATATATATATATATATATATATATATATATATATATATATGTACAAATCAAACATATGAAATGGATCTAAAAACTATTTTCGGGCATTACTGTTGATATAGTGCAATAGTCAATTATTATCGGGGAAAATACGACAAAAAAAAAGGAAGAAATTAAAGTTCGAAAAAACTGAGAAACATACTTCTGTCAGTAACACACTTATGTAAAAAATAATTTAATTAATTCATAATATTTTGTTACCATACATATTCATTTTACCCTTAACCATATTTTATCTTCATAACACTACAGTAATATAAATTATTGTTCAATAGTATGTGCTATTGATAACCCTGTCACTTTTCAATGTTCAATAACTATGCCAGAAAGCGTGGGGCGTTTTGTAGTAATTAATTGAAAATTCAAAGAATCGTAACTAACAGTTCCACACTCTTTTCGGTATAGTCATTAACATAAAGAAGTAACAAGTCTATTAATAGTCAATAATTTATATTTGTGTGTTCACCTTATGATGATAAAATATTGTCAGAATTAGAATGCATGTGTGTAGGAACGAAATATTATAAGTGAATCATATTATTTCGTCAACTTCAATGATTGAAAGATGTTTAGAACAAAATTTTTCAAAAGGCGTAATATTTCGACAAATAAGAATTGTCAAACAATCTTCCAAGGAAGCTGGTTATAATTTTTCCGCGACTCGAAATCTGTTCTCTTCATTTCAATTCTGGGTTGATTAAGAGATGATTAAGTTTTTATTTCACTAAGGACCTACAGTTTAACGCTGGTTTCGAACAGCTTATGGGCTTGTAAACAATGTACATTACCCAACCAATAACTTATTTGAACCATTGGAGCTCCTATGCCCGATTTCACCAACGAGATGTAAGGAAGTTCCTAACTAAGTAATTCCTACGATAGGAAATACCTAAATCCGATACTTAACCTATATCGGATTTCGCCAACCTAAGAAATTTATAGTTGAGAAATACCTTGTTAAAAACTTGATTTGGAAAGTTTTGTACATATAATTGGTATCACTGTTTAATACTAGACTGTAAATTTGACAAAGGATAGTAAGAAGAGAAAAAATGATAGAAATATAATAATTTTATCAGGTCAATTTGAGGTTAGGCATTTTCTAAATACTCTAGGCAGGCCTAACGTTAGGTATTTCCTATCGTCCTTAGGCATTACGTAACGCGTGGTGAAACGCAAATTGCACTTATGCCCGATTTCACCAACGAGATGTAAGGAATTTTCTAAATAAGTAATTCCTACGATAGGAAATACCTAAATCCGATACTTACCTAAATCGGATTTCACCAACCTAAGAAATCCTTAGTTAAGAAATACCTTGTTACAAACTTGATTTGGGAAGTTTTGTACATATAATTGGTACCACTGTTTAATACTAGACTGTAAACTTGACAAAGGATAGTAAGAAGAGAAAAAATGATAGAAATATAATAATTTTATCAGGTCAATTTGAGGTTAAGCATTTTCTAAATACTCTAGGCAGACCTAACGTTAGGTATTTCCTATCGTCCTTAGGCATTACTTAACGCGTGGTGAAACGCAAATTGCACTTATGCCCGATTTCACCAACGAGATGTAAGGAATTTTCTAAATAAGTAATTCCTACGATAGGAAATACCTAAATCCGATACTTACCTAAATCGGATTTCACCAACCTAAGAAATCCTCAGTTAAGAAATACCTTGTTACAAACTGGATTTGGGAAGTTTTGTACATATAATTGGTACCACTGTTTAATACTAGACTGTAAATTTGACAAAGGATAGTAAGAAGAGAAAAAATGATAGAAATATAATAATTTTATCAGGTCAATTTGGGGTTAAGCATTTTCTAAATACTCTAGGCAGACCTAACGTTACGTATTTCCTATCGTCCTTAGGCATTACTTTACGCGTGGTGAAACGCAAATTGCACTTAGGAATTCCTAAATCCGATTTAAGTATTGCCTAACTTTAGAAATTGGTTGGTGAAATCCGGCACTAAACATCCATAACTAACCCAGGATTCGAACATAGCACGTCTGCTTCACAGACGGCCACTCTACCTCTACTCCGTAAGGCATATGTTCCATTGACGTCATTTGGTAAATTTCAAAACCATTAATCAGTTCCGTATACTTCAAAATGATAAGCACGTGTATCTCATGTGGAAAAAAATCCTTATTTTAATGGATAAAGTATTTTAACAAAAATGAGGTTGGTTACATTTAACCAGTTCGTTATTACTGAACATAACGGAACTGCAACAACGAATTATGTGGGATTGGCTTTTATTAAATTTGACTGTTATTGTTTTGTCCTATAAGTCGACGCGGAAATATTAGTATGCGCATTATGGAGCCTCGCCAGACGTTAAAAGAGAGATTTATTATGTAGTTCTTGCTTTCCAGTTTTCGAAATTGCCAGTTTTGTGAATATGTCGACCAAATCATGTGCAGTGTTCCTTGAAGATGCGCAACTAACATAAATTGATATACAAACAAAATGATAAAATTTTCTAAATGGCAAACAGAAAATTCAATTGAAGATTCAGTGAAAATATTATATATTTGATGTAAACCGTCGTTACTACGTGATCATTTAACATGATGAACAAAAACCAAACTTGAATTTACTATGTTTATTATCACAAAAATACTTCGAAAAATATAACACTGCGATTGCAATTTCGGTCACTAAACCATCAACGGGTAGATTGAGTTAATTGGATACCTTGCATATTTGTGCCAACAGTTTTGTAGCGTAAAGTAACAATATTACAAACACAAATAAATAACATTAGTAAAAAATATTGAAGGTGATGTTCAAATTGACGACCATTTTTTCTGATGCAAAATTGGCACATCTTTGTAATTCTTTGAATAGTTTTTAAAAGAACCTTTATTCTCATTCGCTAATTTCGAAAGGCTAAATGAATTACCTCTCGAAGTTCTGCAATGCTGTCAGTTTTTGGCACACCAATTTCCTACTCAATTTTTCTATAGGGACAAAGGTGTTGCTTCTATATATCCCGAAATATCTATCTCTTCTCTTTTCCTGTTCTCTTTGTTGTATATTTTAGCACGCGGGTGAACAAATGATCTGTGCTCAACTAAATTTGCTCTTAAACGAGCAAATATCTCAGAAAACGGTTGCCTTCTTTCGGGATATCTAACAAGAAAAGAATTAAAATGATAAAAGAGATTTTCATAGCCATTATAGCTTACTTTCCTTAGGAAATATAATTCCGAAGCTTCTTCACAATTTTCATTACTCTCTATAAGACATACCAGCATATCATATTTTTCATAATTACCATACACTGCATTATTCCAAGACATTGATTAATATCAATTGAATAATACCAAAAGAATGAAAATAAACACCTTTATAAACTAAAAGTCAATCCAAAAATTTTTGTTTTTTGTCGTGAGCAATATCCATGGTCTACTATTAAATTATGCATTTAATTTCAGAAAATTTTCCTTTATTTGCGCGTTTCTGAGAAAAAGTTTATACTATCATATATTTTTGAAAACTTAAGAAATACACAAATTTTAACAAAAATTATCTACACCACTGCATTCTACGGAAAAAAATCTATAAGAAAGTTATCCTTTTCGAGTTGAAGGATACCCTGTATCTTAAAAACTAAAAGATCTATTAAAATTCTGTTGACGACATCTTCAGTTTTACGAAAAAGTAGCACTATGTCACGAAAACCGCAACCCTCTATCTTCAAAAATAACGGCGATAGGTACCATTCAGAAGTACCCAAAATGGGACACCCTGTTCACAAATATCTAAGTGAAAAAAGTAATAGCGGTTTATAAACTGTCACATGAACTATAAGAATATATAATTGCATTTTAATTTCCTGCAAAACAAATTGACCTTGTAAAAGAATTAATAATGTTTTTTATTATCATCTTCTGATATATCAGGTCTATATAACTCATCTGCTCTATATTTTGATTAAAATAATTTAATTCGGGATATCCCAGATGTTGCGTTAACCGGATTTTTTTCTTATCAGACAAAGAAGCAATAAGGCTCGGCAAATACAATTCTAGAAAGACAAAATGAATTCATAAGTATCTGAGATAAGATACCTGAATCACGCCTATGAAAAACGAATCGTATGTTTTTGCCATAGAACTAAACGGAATAAATCACAGAATATATATATATATATATATATATATATATATATATATATATATATATATATATATAGGGAGAAAATGCTTAATCAGGTATGCAGTCTTAGGGCTGATTAAAAGAAAACTCTTGTTTCTGTTCAAGCTTTCGAGTCTTTATTGGCTCTTCATCAGGAACTCTACAATAATAATCATAAAGATACAAACAACATTAAGAAAGCCTCTAAAAATATATTACTTACGAAAAATGAGGTAAACTCAACAGGTGGAAACCGTATAAACTTTACGTCGAACATCAAAAAAGATATGGTTAAAAACCAATACGTGTCACTTAATCAGCCCTAAGACTGCATACCTGATTAAGCATTTTCTCCCTTAACTTAGACAGTCGTCTAACCTTAATAATTATATATATATATATATATATATATATATATATATATATATATATATATATATATATATATATATATATATATATATATATATATATATATATATATATATATATATATATATATATATATATATATATATATATCCTCGATGTGCAAATTCATGAATTCAGGATCCAAAAATGAGTCAAAATTTCATTAACTCGACTTGAATCATTTTATTTAGAATGAAACCCTTATTACGGTCAATTATTCGATCATCCAGAAAAATTTCGGTAGTTCACTAGTTTGAAATATTTTGACACTTAATTTATTGATGGTTATCCAGAGTGGTTACAGAACACACAAAAGAATACACGCAATGCCTAACGAAAATACCTACTAATTGTATGCTAATTTAAAAAATGCTGTGTTCTATCTGAAGGCGAAAACATAGTGCTTTTATGAATGCCAAAAAAAGTGAAACGTCAAAATACAGAAATCTATAATAGATAACCTTGATACTGGGATACTTGTTGCAACAAAAGTTAATATGAAAATTATCAGAAAACTTGTAGGTATTGAACTTTAATCGATATTATTTGTTAAAAATTTTTATTGATATACACCACTTATCAATATTATCATTCCTAAAAAAAATAGATTAATGCAATGCTTATTTTAAACAATTTCTGTATTTCAAAGATAAACGTATTTCACTTGTATTTGGATATGTCGGAAACTTTCTCATTCAATCAACATGAGTCAAAAAAAAAAACACACATATATATATATATATATATATATATATGGTTGTCTGGTTTCCCGGGTTTGTATCCGCGTATGGGCTTCGTCTTCGTTGAAGTCTGCTCGACGTTTCGGCAAAAACACATTTGCCATATTCAGGTAGCTTTTCTTGGTCGAAGTGAATAAGTGAATACACTGAACTGTGTGGAGTTCAGTTTTTTGAAAAAGCCACGAATGTCGTGGCGAAACGTCAACTTTTTAATAAAATCGAGTTTTTTGAGATAATTATATATATATATATATATATATATATATATATATATATATATATATATATTAATATATATATTATATATATATATGTATATATATATATATAATATATATATATATATATATATATAATATAAATATATAATATATGATTACCTGAGTACCATGAAAGAATAATTGGAAACGTAAGGAAACTCTGGTGTGAGCTAAATCAATATATCCGCGGAACTCTAGACCAGTGGTTCTCAACCTAGGGTATGCGAACCCTAGGGGGTTGGTCACGTGTTGCCAGGGGAACCACGGAAAACAAAAAAGCATAACTTTATGGGCGAAAATTGAGTATTGCAGAAAAAGAAACACTTATTGGTCTTTCCATTGATAGTACGTTGAAATCCGGTTTTGAATGAAACACTCCCATCCAGTGTTGGTTAGATATTATCACATAATACCAAAGTCTGTCTGACCTAACAATCAAATTTTTGTTTCCGTTTCCATAGAGCGTTTTCTTCGTACGCATTCATAAAAAACATGTACAGAAACAGACTAGATGCAGCCCCAGACCTACTTGTAGGTACTTCATCGTTTGAACCAGACTTTAAGAAGCTAAGTGAGAAAAAGCAAGGACATAGCTCCTATTAGATACAGAGAAGAACTCCTTGTTTCGATTATAAACAAGATTAAAATACATTAATGAACAAGAGACCTATAAATATGCTATCTTACTTTGAAAGGTGGTTTCTATTGTGTGTTCGGAAACAATTCAATCTTTTTTTAAATTAATTTTTCTTATGCTAGTAGGACTTCGAAGGTTTCCATCCTTGAGGGTACAATTAGTGAAACTATATTTTCAAAGGGTAGTCGACGAGAAAAAGGTTGAGAACCACTGCTCTAGACTAAAATAGTCATTGTTTTCAAGCTTGTTCAAATATGGTGCTACAGCCGTCAAGAATCTTAGTGTAACCATTATGAGTACAAGACGGGAAAAAGAAGTTTATTTTTTCTCGAGTACAGAGTAGAGATCAGATCTAGTTGAAGAGTTGAAGAAATTTGCAATGTCTCTTTTATTCACTGTTATTTTGTGGAAAAGTGGAATGAAGATCTTCGGACACATGCAGCAGGCTCTCTTGGAAAGTTGTTTGATAATTTTCAATGAATTTTCTTGTTCTAATATGATTCAATTCCACGTTTTGTTCGACAAGAATATTTGACTACTTTTTTTGAAATTGTAGGTAAAATATTATCATCAGTATTATTTACCATAAGTCCTAAAATATCTTCTAGCGTGTACAGGGTGTCCCAAGTTTGGTACTTTTGCGGGGTAACTCCGTTTTTTTCAGAGAAAGAGGGTTGCGGTTTTCGCGACACTATGCTACACTTTCGTTAAACTAAAGATGACGTTTGCAAAATTTTAATAGCTCTTTTATTTTCCGAGATACAGGGCATTTTTGAAAATGCATTTTGGAATCCCTATCGTATCGCCGTTATCCTTCAACTTATCGAAAAGGGGAAATAACTTTCTTATAGATTTTTTTCAGTAGAATGCAGTGTAGGTAGTTTTTGTCACATATTCACTATTTTTGAGTTATAAAGCAAACTTATGTTTTTTTAAATGGAATTTATAGACTATAAAATTAGTCTTTTTTTACCTCTTCAAAAATATATAATAGTATGCTCTTTTTTTCAGAAACACGCAAATAAATGACAATTTTCTTGAATTAAATGCATTAGTCAATAGTAGGCCATGGATAACAATAATAAACAAGTGGAAGTTACATATTACTAACGAATAATTGGATACCGTGCATATGGGTAAAATTCCTATAGACCTTTTTTCTAACAGTAAGTTTGTAGGGTAAAGTAACAATATTACAAACACAAATAAATAACAATATCAAAAAAAAATTTAAGGTGATGTTCGAATTGACGACCATTTTTTTTGATGCAAAATTGGCACATCTTTGTAATTCTTTGAACAGTAAGTTTGTAACAACAGTTTTGTAGCGTAAAGTAACAATATAACAAACACAAAACAATAACATTTTCAAGAATGCCCTGTATCTTAAAAACTTAAAGGGCTTTTAGAATTTTGTTATCGGCATCTTTAGTTTCACGAAAAATAGTAGTGTTTCGAGAACCGCAACACTCTGTCTTCAAAAATAACGGAGATACCTCGCAAAAGTGCCCAAAATGGGCCACCCTGTACAATTTCATGTTTTTAATAAACAAATTTCTGATGTTGAAAAGTCAATAAATATTGATAAAGCAATTAAAACCCTAGTATATAAACGACCAAAGCTTTTTGAACCTACCCCATTGTCCAATTTGAACTTGTCCTCCTCGCTTTCACTGCACTCAATTCTTCTGGATCTCTTGGGGCACTTGTCGAGATCCAGCAGGTCGTCCCCATCGTGCTGAAGTTTTCGCTTCTGTTCGATCGTAAGTTTGAGTCCTGCCTTGATCAATTGTGAGCAAGTATGCTGAATGCTGGGCGGATTATTGGTGGTTGGGGATTCCAGCTGCGAAGAGCTGGAGGAGTTGGAATCAGTGGAGACGTTCGTTGGGGGTCCATTTTTGACCTATCGAGAATATATATAGAGTATCAGAATATGAAATTTTCAGATGAAGATTCAATAAAATTTGGATAGTTAGTCTCTGTTGAATTATATTAAAACAATGGTTAAAAATAACAATTTACACTTTTATTATAAGAAATAACACATGACGCACGTTTCGGTGGAACTTCACCTTCTTCAGATGCTAATGGCAAACTAACTATGATTTTCTGTTATATCGAAAACAAGAAATGACAAATTATGTAGAAGGGGTAAATACAAAGATGGTTACAAATAATTATTAGAAAAGGAAAAACCAATTCTGAACTGCTAGTCAGGTAGTTCGGTAATTTTGAAAAGATTAAGAAGGGGGCTTGAAGTATGATCGATTTGGCTATTCAATAGGAGACTGGAATGCTTGTATTTATTTATCTGTAATGATTCTAAAAAATTAAGTTTAATTCCTTTACTTTCAGTATTTAATATTTTAAAATCGAAATTGAATGTGTGATTTTCTTGGATTAAATGGTTTGCATAATGTGAATCCGACTTCTGATTAACAAAGCTACGTTTGTGTTCTGAAATTCTAGTTTGAAAACTTCTGAAAGTTCTACCAATGTAAAACTTATCACAATCGCCACAATTAATTTTATAAACTCCCGATTTATTATCTTTATGAACTTTGGATTTATTATTTTTTATATGATTTCCTAAATTATTACCGGTACGATAAGCAATGTTAATGTTGTGCTTAGATAAGAGAGATTTAAGTTTTTTACTTGAATTTCCGATGAAAGTGAGGCTGTTGTATTTGATATTATTTTTAGTAAGGGGGTACACCTGGTTAATCGCATTTTTGAAAAACTTTTCATCTATCATATTGTCTATAATATTGGGATCATAATTATTATTCACGGCAATTTGTTTAATTATATTTTTCTCGATGTTAAAATTGGCATTTGAAAGTGGAATATTTACTAAACGATGTACCATACTATTGAAAGCTGCCATTTTGTGTTGGAAAGGATGTAGGAAGTACTATGTATGACGCTATCAGTGTGCGATGGTTTGCGAAAAATTGAAAAATTATGTTTGTTATCTACTTTTGTTATTTTCAAATCCAAATAGTTAATCGAGTTATCTTTTTCCATCTCTAAAGTGAATTTTATATTAGGGTGTAAAGTATTAATGAATGTTTGAAAGCAGACTAGTTGTTAAAGAGTACCAGTGAAACAAACAAATAATATCATCCACATATCTAAACCAATAAACGAATTGTCGACTAATAGGATGATTATGAATTAACTGTTCCAAATTATCCATGAATACTTCAGCCAACAAAGGGCTCAACGGGTTTCCCATAATTAAGCCTTCAGTACTGCTGTAAATCTTGTCATTGAAACTAAAATAATTCTGTTCCAGGCATAATTCCAAAAGTGACAATATATCTGATTTTATGAGAGGATTAACAAGATTGCTATTAAGTAACTTTTCTATTAGGGTTAAAGGTACCTTGGGTGGTATACTTGGAAAAAGATTAACTACATCCCAGGACATAAATTTAGAATTAAGTGGCAATTGAATATTTTTAATTTTATTGACTAAATCGTAAGAGTTTTTGATAGAAAATTTAGGCTGAAATTTACAATAATTTTGAATCATTTCTATTAGAAACTGCGACAAAAACACTGAAGGTGCTGTAGTGAATGACACTACGGGTCTGATTGGATAGCCTGGTTTGTGTAATTTAATTAAAGAGTAAAGTTGTGGTACCAAAGGATTTGAAACAATGAGTTTATACTTGTCTTTATTTTGTACAAGGATGTTAATGTTATCGATAGCTAATTTTAAATTTTTCTGAAATTTACTGGTTGGATCATGTTTTAGTAACTTATAATTACCGGAGTTCAAAAAATCTAAAGTTTTACGTAAATAATCACACTTATTCAAAGCGATAACTGTATTACCTTTGTCAGCTTTGGTGAAAATGATATCATTAGAGAGTGTTTTTTGTTTGATTGATTTTACAATGGACATTTCTGATAAATTGGCGTTGTATTTGTTATACTCATTTTTAATAATATTAGAAGCTAGGTGTTTTACAAGTGGATTATCAGGCAAATTTCTAACAGCTATTTCAGTATCTACGCCGAGTTGTTCGAAGTGACGTGTTGAATGAGTTGGTTGTATATTGTGTTTGAAACCTGTTTGCAATAAATTCACTTCCTTACTATCGAAATTAGTATTGGATAAATTAGTGAATTTTTCGAAAAACTGATGTTGCGAAAATTTAGTTGGTTTTTTCCTTTTTTCTGATACCGGTTTGCTACCACGAAGGTAATTCAATTTTATTTGCTGTTTGGTGAATTTTTTATGAATAATATTGTTAACTGAAAATCGAGTTTGTGTAGCAGTTCAGAATTGGTTTTTCCTTTTCTAATAATTATTTGTAACCATCTTTGTATTTACCCCTTCTACATAATTTGTCATTTCTTGTTTTCGATATAACAGAAAATCATAGTTAGTTTGCCATTAGCATCTGAAGAAGGTGAAGTTCCACCGAAACGTGCGTCATGCGTTATTTCTTATAATAAATGTGTAAATTGTTATTTTTAACCATTGTTTTAATATGTTTATTAATTTACACCAAGTATCGGCCCAATCAATCCAAAATCTGTTGAATTAATTGAAATTGTCCCTTTATTTTTTTTTCATCTTTTAATACTTATAAGGTAAGACAACTGATTGTTGCAGCAAAATAAAGGGCGTCTTTAGTATTCAATAAAATGAGAAAGAGTTGAGAAAATAAAAAATTTTGCATGACTGAATTCTAATTTTAGTTTGTGAAATTCAGTAGATATATCTTCATTGCCACTAAATAATCTTTGCTGATGAAAAAGAGCAGCAGAGCACCTTCACTAAAGTTGTATTCTCCCCTAATTTTTGTTATTTTTTACTTACAAATTCCTAACCCCCTAATTCAATTTAGAGGAGCTGTATAACCTCAAAACAAATGATAGAACATTAAATCTTTACATTAAATGGGGAAACCACTTGAAAATAACAAAAGGAAATCCGTGTACAAAATTTCAACTATCTAGCTCTATTTGGAGGTGTGGGGGTGAGCAAAACATTAGAAACCAAGAAAAAAAAGCACCGACGAATAGAATATCTGTAATAATAAATGAAATTTTGTTCTAAGATAAGAGTATTCTATGTTTATGCACAAAAATAAAAATTTATAGGGGATTCCGAGGTTGAGCGTCAAACGGTGCACACGCTTAACCTCTGAATCACAAGATTTAGAGGTTAAATCAAACACGTGTGTGATAATATATGTTAAAGTGAAATAGTGAAATTTAATGTGAAATAAGTAACTATTAGTGAATTGTATACTTTGGTAGAGACATGGAATAGTTGCAGAATGCAGCTATTGCCCAGACGCTTGTTACGAGCATCTCTACTGTTACACTTGAGCCTGACCACATGGCCTAAGTTGCAGAGTCATAAAAAATTGATTTAAGAAGAAGAAAAATATATAGGGTCATTCGTTATCTGCCAACAAGATCTTCAAAGCATTCAGGTAGTGAATAACTTTCAAATTTCTTAAAATCCTAACAATCATAATGAAGTGCAACGATTTTGGGCCAGGTTCATTACTTCAAAAAAGATAAGAACTAGTTGAAACGTACCTACTACTTTGCGTTGGGTAAATCGTACCGGTATAATTGTGGATAACAAATTTGATCTTGATTTCAATGGTTCCGTGGAACTGCGAACCATGAACCTGTTTGTGGTGGCCCAACGCGTGAACTATCGGGTCACGGAAAATTTGGCACCATCCACAATTTGGTAGGAAGGTGACAATTAATGGAAAAAAAAGTTTTATGGATAAAAGGAGAGCACAAATCGAAGTTTCCATTGAATTAATCGAACAAATTAGTTCATTTGTCAACTTCTTCGAAAATTATTGATTGAAAAGTAGAATGAGATCAAAGAAAAATGAAACAAGGCTATTATAAATCCACTGTTCCTTTATGAACAAAGCAGGTGAGGTTGGTATTCCAAGTTATTTAACAACAGTTGCATGTTATGTATATATCGAACATCTCCTTATCAGTAATGTGTACAGTTGGCTTTTGAAGTGTGCGTAATTATTGTGGTTTCAACAAATCGACACAAACAAGGTGTGATTGTGCCAGGCTATGGAAATTAACTTCGACATCACAACGTGATGGGAAGTATAGTAACGTATATATATATATATATATATATATATATATATATATATATATATATATATATATTAATATATATATTATATATATATATATATATATATATATATATATATATATATATATATATATATATATATATATATATATATATATATATATATATATATATATATATATATATATATATATATATATATATATATATATATATATATATATATATATATATATATATATGTATATATATATATATATATTTATATATATATATATATATATATATATATATATATTAATATATATATATATATATATATATATATATATATTTATATATGTATATATATATATATATACCTATATATATATATATATATATATATATATATATCAGGTATGCCAATAAGCGGTCGCATGGTCGCGCCGTGCTACCAAAAAAAGAACGAGTGCTACTAAAAATTATATCAATGAAAAACGTAGAAAATAGACCTTTTTTTTTAACTTGATAATAAGTAATCAGAATCGACAATTTAAATCGAGCGGCCATTCTTCTCAGTTAAACTTTCAAATATAAACAACGGTGAAGCAATGTATAAACAAGACAGTGAACCAAATTTTTCAAAATAGAAAGAAGTATTTAGAACCGAGATTTGACAATACAGAAACATCCATACTTGACTGCATAAAAGTTTTTGACACAGCTTCTTGGCCCAGTGGTAGGAAGTTGGCAGAATTTGGAAACGATCACATTTTGAACATAGCTCCCTCGTCACTTTGAAACAACATAAGGTAGCCACTTCCAATGAAGATGTTATCAGATGAGTGGCATGATTTGAAATAAATTTCTATGGACTGCCCTTTTTCAGTATGAGCGAACATGCTCTAACTCATCAAGTCAGGTTTTGAATATTGGAAAAATTAATGTCAGTCATGCTATGCATTCCAGTATCGACTGCATCATGCATTAAACCTATTGTTACGAAAACTATGAGACGTCGACGATTTTGAAGTTGAGGGAACCACCAAATTTTTGTTGCTGTCACGAAATATTTGTACTTATTTTTGCACCCCTAATATATATATATATATATATTATTGGAAAATTTGTATTATTGTGGTATTCGAGGTACTCCGCATGATTGGTTCGGGTCTTATTTGTCAAACCGTAAAATGTGCGTACGAATTAATCATAACGTCAATAACAGGTGCGATCAATACTACTCGAGTTGCGTCGATGTTGAATGCGGAGTTCATCAAGGGTCTATCTTGGGACCAACATTGTTTCTTATATATATATATATATATATATATCAATGACTTGGTTGTAAATTTTCCCAATGCTTATTTTTCTCTTTTTGCCCATGATACAAGTATAATTGTCAGCGGAATAAACAAAGATTCTTTATTACTTTCTTCTACTACCGTCATGCAAGGCGTATCGGATTGGTTTCTCGCTAACAGACTAGCATTGAACATTGAAAATTCAAAATATATCTTTTAACCTATATCGTGACTCTGACGTGGTTGATATAAATATAGGTAAACAAACTATCACCTCTTCTCACAACATAAAATTCTTAGGCATACACATTGATAACAAGCTTGACTGGAACTTCAATATAAATCAACTAAATAAATCTCTTAGCAAATATGTATTTGCATTGCGAGCAATAAAACAACATACTAACATATTTGTAGCAAAAACGGTGTATTTCGCTCAGTTTCATGGTATAATGCAATATGGTATTGGATTTTGGGGGACGGCGGTATCCGCAGGCTCCGTATTCATGGCTCAAAAGAGAGCAATTAGAGCACTTTTCAACTTAAAATCTAGAACTTCTTGTAGACCATTTTTTAAAGAAAATGGAATAATGACCATGACAAATACTTATGTTTACAAAATTTCTTTATTAATTGACAAACATCAAAATGAACTTCCTACCCCTAATGACAGACATAAATATTCCACGCGAAAACAAGACATAATACCTCCAAACTATAAATATGGTCGCACTCGAAATGGCCCTTTATATTCAGGTATTAAAGTATATAACCATTTACCTTCGGATTTGGAAAATCTAACAAACAAAAAATTTAAAAGAAAAATTAAACAACTTCTATATCAGTATGTTTTTTATGATATCTCAGAATTCTTTCGGACGAATTTTAACTAAAACTTTTTTTTCTCTTTTTTTGTTATTTCCAACGCTTAGGCTGAAGTCACTGTGTATTTTATTGTATTTCTATATGCTTTGTTCTGTATATTGTGATTTTGTGGAATAAATATATATCTCTCTCTCTCTCCCTCTAATATGTACGTAATAGTATCTCCAGCAGCAAGCATCGAACCAAATGAGCTGAAATTTGGTATCTGGTGTTGTTTTTGAGGTAGACCGAAACTATCAAAATTTGGGTAAATTTTTCCACCGCGTCGTTTTTACGTATATATTTCTTCATGAGTTTTGAAAATTTGCTCAACTCCACAGCTTGTGCGGATTGAGAAGGAAGCCAAATATTAACATATTTGGCACATGGATTGAGTTCGTGTTGAAATACGATTGAGTAGGTTACAACTATTTTCTTCAACCGCGATGCACTTCGCCGAGTTTATTCCGTTCAAATAGCATCTCGACCAGTTTCATTATCTATGCGCGATACACATCCGGAGATTTTAATTTTTTTAAAAAATAAAATTAATAATTTTTTAATTTTTATCACGATTTGCTATTAAAGCATTATTCTTTAGTGAGCGAGCTTTTCAATAAAACCAATTGTTTTTTGAATTTTGTTTCGGTTTGCTATTAATGCGTGATTATTATTAAATAGAATGCAATTATCGAAAATTACAGCTATAATTGCATTGTAGAAAGCGAAAGAGCCCTGCGATTATTGCATTGTAGACCGATAATTGCATAGTAGCATAGTTCATATTACGGTTATTGATGACAAGCTAAGACGTGTGTGAAAGTGGCCACCGGTTCCAGCCACCAGTTTGTCTAAAGCGCGCACGCACGTCACGCATCTGCTGGATCTACTCGCGAATTGTAATGGAAAGAAAACATTACGGATTATCGCTTTTTGTATTGCAAAAATATGATTTTTGGCAAATGAAATTTGCAAATAACTAAATAGAATATAATGGAATCCTAAGGTAATTAGAGGATGGTATTTGTTCCGTACAATTTTTCGTAATTCCACCTTTTCAAAATATTCAATAATTTGATAAATTTCAGTTCTAAATATGTAGTTATACTGACATACTTTCCGAATTATATACTTCCGTAATTGTTCAATCCATTTCACCAAATTAGTACCCCTTTATATGACAGAATAATTTTTTCACTTTACGCTACTGAATATAATATTTCGCAGTTATTTTCGCGAGTGCCTATTACTACAATAGAATACTTTCCAAATTATATGTTTTCAGAATTTGTTCAACTCATTTCTCCAAATTACTACCCCTTTATATGACAGAATACTTTTCTCCCTCTACGCTACTGTTTGAAACTTTTCTTAGTTATTTTCACGAGCACCTATTGCTACGATAGTGAACTTCCCAAATTATACGTTTTTAGAATTTGTTCAATGAATTTCTACAAATTACCACCCCTTCATATGAAAAATAAATTTCTCATTCTACGCTTATGAATGGAATATTTTTCATCAATTCACAGAAAAACCTTTTACATGTATAAAGTACTCTCAGAATTATATGCTTTTATAATTTGTTCAATGCAATTCTCGAAATTATTACCCCTTCGTATGGAGAATAATTTTTTCCATCTACGCTACTGTATGGAATATTTTCAAGTTTTTTCAGAAATACCTATCACAATGATAATATACTTCCGGATTTATATGCATTCGGAATTTGTTCAATTCATTTCTCCAAATAACTACCCCTTTATATTACAGAATAATTTTCTCTCTCTACGCTACTGTTTGGAATATTTCTCAGTTATTTTCACGAGAACCTATTACTACTATAGTGTAGTTCCCTAATTATATGTTTTCAAAATTTGTTCAATCCATTTCTTTGAATTACTACCCCTTTATACGACAGAATAATTTTTTCCCTCTACGCTACTGTTTAAAACTTTTTTCAGTTATTTTCAAGAGTACCTGTTACTACGATAGTTTACTTCCCAAATTATATGTTTTCAGAATTTGTTCAATTAATTTCTACAAATTACCACCACCCCTTCACTAGAAAAATGAATTTCTCATTCTACGCTTATGTATGAAATATTTTTCATTAATTTCCAGGAAAACCTATTACAATAATGAAGTACTTTCATGATTATATGCTTGTAGAATTTGTTCAATCCAATTCTCGAAATTACTACCCCTTCGAAAGGAAAATAATTTTTTCAATCTACGCTACTGTATGGAAAATTTTCAAGTTATTTTCAGGAATACCTATCAAAATATTAATATACTTTTAGATTTATATGCTTTCGGATTTTGTTCAATTCATTTCTCCAAATAACTACCCCTTTATATTACAGAATACTTTTCTCCCTCTACGCTACTGTTTGGAATATTTCTCAGTTATTTTCACGAGAACCTATCACTACAATAGTGTACTTCCCTAATTATATGTTTTCAGAATTTGTTCAATTCATTTCTCTAAATTACTACCCCTTTATACCACAGAATAATTTTTTCCCTCTATGCTACTGTTTAAAACTTTTCTCAGTCATTCAAGAGTACCTGTTACTACGATAGTTTACTTCCCAAATTATATGTTTTCAGAATTTGTTCAACCCATTTCTCCAAATTACTACCCCATTATATGATAGAATAATTTTCTCCCTCTAGGCTACTGTTTGGAACTTTTCTTAGTTATTTTCACGATTGCCTATTACTTCAATAGTGTACTTCCCAAATTATATGTTCTCACAATTTGTTCAATCAATTTCTACAAATTACCACCCCTTCATTAGAAAAATTATTTTGTCATATAAAGGGGTAGTTATTTGAAGAAATGAATTGAACAAATTCCGAAAGCATATGAATCTGAAAGTATATTATCATTGTGATAGGTATTCCTGAAAATAACTTAAAAATATTTTATGCAGTAGGTACTTGGCGTAGATTGACAAAATTATTTTCCATAGAAGGGGTGGTAATTTCAAGAATTGGGTTGAACAAATTCTGAAAGCATTTAATTCTGAAAGTACTTTGTAAATGTAATAGGTTTTCCTAGGAATATTTCATAAATAAGCGTAGAATGAGAAATTTATTTTTCATATGAAGGTGTTATAATTTGGAGAAATTGATTGAACAAATTCTAAAAACGTATAATTTGGGAAGTACACTATCGTAGTAATAGGTGCTCGTAAAAATACTGACAGTATATTATCATTATGATAGATATTCTTGAAAATAACTTGAAAATATTCTATACAGTAGCGTAGATTGACAAAATTAATTTCCATACGAAGGGGTAGTGATTTCGAGAAATGGATTGAACAAATTCAAAAAGCATATAATTCCAAATGTACCTTATCATTGGAATAGGTTTTCCTGGAAATTAATGAAAAATATTTCATAAATAAGCGTAGAATGAGAAATTCATATTTCATATGAAGGGGTGGTAATTTGTAGAAATTGATTGAACAAATTCTGAAAACATATTATTTGAGAAGTACACTATTGAAGTAATTGGTACTCGTGAAAATAAGTAAGAAAAGTTCCAAACAGTAGCGTAGAGGGAGAAAATTATTCTGTCATATAAATGGGTAGTAATTTGGAGAAATGGGTTGAACAAATTCTGAAAACACATAATCAGGGAAGTACACTATCGTAGTAATAGATATTCGTGAAAATAACTGAGAAATATTGCAGACAGTAGCGTAGAGGGAGAAAATTATTCTGTCATATAAAGGGGTAGTAATTTGGAGAAATGGATTGAACAAATTCTGAAAACATATAATTAGGGAAGTACACTATCGTAGTAATAAGTTCTCGCAAAAATAACTGAGAAATATTGCAAACAGTAGCGTAGAGGGAGAGAATTATTCTGTAATATAAAGGGGTAGTTATTTGAAGAAATGAATTGAACAAATTCCGGAAGCATATAAATCTAAAAGTATATTATCATTGAGATAGGTATTCCTGGAAATAACTTCAAAATTTTCCATACAGTAGCGTAGATTGAAAAAATTATTTTCCTTTCGAAGGGGTAGTAATTTCGAGAATTGGATTAAACAAATTCTAAATGCATATAATCATGAAAGTACTTCATTATTGTAATAGGTTTTCCTGGAAATTAATGAAAAATATTTCATACATAAGCGTAGAATGAGAAATTCATTTTTCTAGTGAAGGGGTGGTAATTTGTAGAAGTTGATTGAACAAATTCTGAAAACATATAATTTGGGAAGTAAACTATCGTAGTAACAGGTACTTTTGAAAATAACTGAGAAACGTTTTAAACAATAGCTTAGAGGAAAAAATTATTCTGTCGTATAAAGGGGTAGTAATTTAGAGAAATGGATTGAACAAATTCTGAAAACATATAATTAGGGAAGTACACTATTGTAGTAATAGGTTCTCGTGAAAATAACTGAGAAATATTCCAAACAGTAGCGTAGAGGGAGAAAAGTATTCTGTAATATAAAGGGGTAGTTATTTGGAGAAATGAATTGAACAAAATCCGAAAGCATATAAATCTAAAAGTATGTTAATATTGTGATAGGTATTCCTGAAAATAACTTGAAAATTTTCCATACAGTAGCGTAGATTGAAAAAATTATTTTCCTTTCGAAGGGGTAGTAATTTCGAGAATTGGATAGAACAAATTCTAAAAGCATATAATCATGAAAGTACTTCATTATTGTAATAGGTTTTCCTGGAAATTAATGAAAAATATTTCACACATAAGCGTAGAATGAGAAATTCATTTTTCTAGCGAAGGGGTGGTAATTTGTAGAAATTGATTGAACAAATTCTGAAAACATATAATTTGGGAAGTAAACTATCGTAGTAACAGGTACTCTTGAAAATAACTGAGAAAAGTTTTAAACAGTAGCGTAGAGGGAAAAAATTATTCTGTCGTATAAAGGGGTAGTAATTTAAAGAAATGGATTGAACAAATTCTGAAAACATATAATTAGGGAAGTACACTATCGTAGTAATAGGTTCTCGTGAAAATAACTGAGAAATATTCCAAACAGTAGCGTAGAGAGAGAAAATTATTCTGTAATATAAAGGGGTAGTTATTTGGAGAAATGAATTGAACAAATTCCGAATGCATATAAATCTGGAAGTATATTATTATTGTGATAGGTATTTCAGAAAAAACTTGAAAATATTCCATACAGTAGCGTAGATTGAAAAAATTATTCTCCATACGAAGGGGTAATAATTTCGAGAATTGCATTGAACAAATTATAAAAGCATATAATTCTGAGAGTACTTTATACATGTAAAAGGTTTTCCTGGAAATTGATGAAAAATATTCCATACATAAGCGTAGAATGAGAAATTTATTTTTCATATGAAGGGGTGGTAATTTGTAGAAATTCATTGAACAAATTCTAAAAACGTATAATTTGGGAAGTTCACTATCGTAGTAATAGGTGCTCGTGAAAATAACTAAGAAAAGTTTCAAACAGTAGCGTAGAGGGAGAAAAGTATTCTGTCATATAAAGGGGTAGTAAATTTCAGAAATGGGTTGAACAAATTCTGAAAACATATAATTTGGAAAGTATTCTATTGTAGCAATAGGCACTCGCGAAAATATCTGCGAAATATTATATTCAGTAGCGTAAAGTGAAAAAATTATTCTGTCATATAAAGGGGTAGTAATTTGGTGAAATGGATTGAACAATTACGGAAGTATATAATTCGGAAAGTATGTCAGTATAACTACATATTTAGAACTGAAATTTATCAAATTATTGAATATTTTGAAAGGTAGAATTACGAAAAATTGTACGGAACAAATACCAACCTCTAATTACCTTAGGATTCCATTATATTCTATTTAGTTATTTGCAAATTTCATTTGTCAAAAATCATATTTTTGCAATATAAAAAGCGATAATCCGTAATGTTTTCTTTCCATTACAATTCGCGTGTAGATCCAGCAGATGCGTGACGTGCGTGCGCGCTTTAGACAAACTGGTGGCTGGAACCGGTGGCCACTTTCACACACGTCAAGCTAAGAATTTATGAATTACTAATGTCAGGTTGACAAGTTGAAAGTTTATTCAGGAAATATTCCCCCAAATTACACTCGTGCATCAAAATAACCGGATAATTTCGCATTCCAGCGTGTTGTCTTTAGAAAACTGCATTCGGTCATTTTCATATTTTCTCCAAAACTGAAAATAAATTCATGTAGTTTTTTGACAACACGCAATCATGCAAAATTATCGGTAATTCTGATGCACTTGTGCAATTACTTACGATAATGGCATTGTAGAAAGCGAAAGAGCACTGGGATAAGACAAATAATTGCAAAGTTCATATTATGGTTATTGATGACAGGCTAAGAATTTGTAAATTACCAACGTGAGTTAGACAAGTTGAAAGTTTATTCGGGAAATATTCCCCCAAATTACACTCGTGCATCAAAATAACCGGATAATTTCGCATTTCAGCGTGTTGTCTTTAGAAAACTGCATTCGGTCATTTTCATATTTTGGAGAAAGACCTTCGGTGTTGGACTCTTTCTCCAAAAATGAAAATGAACTCATACAGTTTTTCGACAACACATTATCATGCAAAATTATCGGTTATTTTGATGCACCCGTGTACGAATATTTTCCTCCTGTCAAAAATCCCACGTAAATGGAATGCAATTAACGCAAAATTATACCGATAATTGCATTGTTGCAAAGAAAGAGCCTTGCGATAAGACCGATAATTGCACAATTCATATTATGGTTCTTAATGACAAGCCAAGAATTTATAAATTACCAACGCCAGTTAGACAAGTTGACAGTTTATTCGGAAAATATTCCCTCGAATTACACTCAAACATCAAATAACCGGTTGATTTTGCATTCCAGCGTGTTGTCTTTGAAAAACTGCATTCGGTCCATGTTTTGAAGAAAGAACCCTCCTTCGGTGTCGGGCTCTTCCTCCAAAAATGCAGTTTTTTGACAGTCATGCAAAATTATCGGTGATTTTGATGCACTACTGCAGTGGTTCTCAACCGGTGGTCCGCGGACCACTGGTGGTTCCTGGAAGCACTCGAGGTGGTCCGCGAAGCCATCCTAAAAATATTGAATAAGTCATATAATTGAATAAGTCGCGTTCAGTCATTTCAGCCCCCTTCACTCTGCTCATCTTTTTAATATATACAATGCAATGTAATGAATCTGACGACGTTTCACAATGCTGTTAATTACTTGTATTTGCTCTATTTCTGCATGACAATAAAGCACTAAAAGAAGAGTAACTGTTTTCCAAATGACTGGAAACGAGGCAAGGTGTTGATGAAATAAGTCTATATTTTGAGGAATATCATCTTCAGTGGCAAATGCTTGATTCCAGCTCTGGTTTTGCTGCATTGATATAACGAAAAATCCATCTGCAAGATCAATATATTGCGATAGTAGTCACCAAGCATTGGCTGCCACAAAACCGTCCCAGAATGCTTGGCTATTGCGTTGAAAATAGTTATAAAAGTTGTTAACTTCATCAAGAGCAGTGCACTGAATACTCATTTTCAAACAATTAAGCTCTGATATGGACTCTGAACACTAAAGTCTTTTTTTCCACACAGAGGTGTATTGGCTTTCGCAAGGAAATATTCTTTCAAGGTTGTATGAACTAAGGGAAGAAGTCAAAATATTTGTAAGGAAAACAAAAAATTGCTGAAACAGTTCTGTAAGGCCGAATATCAAATAAGCTTTCATTATTTATTTATTTATAATTTGTTTATTTGGCCTACTGCTCCGATCGCGTGGAGTCATTATCGGACTATAGGTATCGTACACTTTCAAGTACATTTGTATATTTTTCAAAAATTCGAGTATTAATGTATTTTCATAATTTCTACTCAATATGCCTGCCATGTTATCGTCAATTTTCAGAGTTTTCTGTTGAGTAGTTGATCTCTTGCAGCAGTTTACGGAAGTTGTTGGTTCTTTTTTCTTCATTAGGTAGTCTCGTGCGTGATGCGTTTATGACCAGTATTATTTAGTTGATTTTTTTGCTTAAATAAATAAATTGAACCTTCAACTCCAAGAGTCGGTAAATTTAAAGTTTCACGGCATTGAAAATATGTTTGCGTTCATCGCAAACAGCGAGTTATGGATTAACAAGATCAAAAGGGACAATATTTCTGCGTTCGATAATTTGTATAAAAAAATTGGGAAACACAATGCCAAGGGAAAAGAAGGAATACAAAACAAACATGATACTCCATTTAACAAATTTGAAAAGTGAATTCAGTCGTTATTTTCCGAACTGCGCAGACAAAAAGTATTCAGAAACTGGTTCGCAATCCTTCCATTGTCAGAGTGTTTGAGCTCTTAATGAAATTGAAGAAAAATTGATCGAAATGCAACACGACAAACAAATTGAAATATATATTCGAGGCAGGCATAAATCTTGAAGATTTTTGTATTCAAAACTTAATTGCTTTCCCAAAGATATACGTCATTCGACTTTCTTTTCATCGACATATTTATGTGAGCAGGGGTTCTCGACGCTTTTGATAATGAAAAACAAGCACCGAAATCTTGTCGACATGTCTTTGGCTTTCAGTAACTCTGTACCAAGGATTCAAAAGTTAGTTAAGATTATGCAGTCACAAAAAACCGTTTATTTTCATCGACTTTTTGAAGGTAATATTACTTACAAAAAGTTGGTGGTCCCTGACAAGATGGAAATTTTGTTAAATGGTCCCTTATTATGAAAAGGTTAAGAACCACTGCACTAGTGCAATTACTTACGAAGTGCTGTGACGGAGCTATGCTTCTCACGCGCTTTTTATTTAAATAAAAACTGAATCGTGTCGATTACTCACTTTATGGCTTCCATCTCCGAAATAGTTATCCAAGGGATTTGTCATGGCTATCAGAGAATTCAAGATCTCGGGGGTTCTAGGGGTAGGACCGTTCGTCTCCACCAGCAGATTATTGGCAGCGGATGCGGCTGTCTCGGCCAAACTCACGTTCAAATTATACATAATATCACGATTTTTACACTTTTAACAACTAAATCACAATCGCCTGTGAGGATGCTCACAAACTAGGCTATATCACTAAGTTAATTGGGGTAAACGGAGTCCAACAACGTGTTTTGTTACACAGTGTATGTTATGGAAGTCTCGACTCTCGGCTGTGGTGCCGGGATTCTCTCGAGCCGGGCAATCTGAAACAGGAGAGAATTTAAATATATATCAGAAAGTATTATCTCTATCTGAGTCATTAAACACTGAATGTCGCAATATATCGAAAACTAGCAAAACGTTAATTGTAAATTATAGTAACTAAGATATCGATTTCACAGAAATCGATTTGAATGACCAATACTATGAGTTATCCTACATCCAACACAAAAATAATCTATTACTCAAAACATTCGAAAATAAGCAACAAAAAGTTTTATGAGGTAAAATATACAAAAATAACTGAAATTTTTATGTTGAAATTTGTGGAATGGCGATTATTATCAGTAGTATAATTTTCGGTGTTCAGGTATTTGAATATTTTAGTATCAGTAAAACTCTATTTACTGACATACAGCGCAGTCAATGTTACGAATATTTCGTTAATCATTTACGGTTATATACGCTTTACGAATAAAACATTCAGTGCAGATCTTCAATACTTTGAAACACTCCATTTGAAAAACATAATAGCAGGGAAAATGCTAACCGATGTTTCTGAAAGATATGGGAATTGTTTTTATCAGGTGGCACATGTACCCTCTAACACTGACCTGCGTGTAGTAATTCAGAAACAATATATAACGAATATCTGACTGATCTTTCATTCGCTTATTCCATATAGGAGGATTAAAAAGATGTACTGTAAATATCAAATGATGGATATCCACCGTAAAAATGAAAAAGAAATAATGGAAACTGAATTAATAGAACCAGTGGGGCAGGTTGTCTGAAACCAAAATGAACAAATCAATCCAGTAAACGTCTGAGTCAGTACGCAGGCAATCTGCGCACAGGTGCACTATGAAGTTTCATTCAAAAGCATAGGAATATATGTACGCAAGCTAGTTAGTCGAGTACTTAGCGTACGCTGGCTAGTATTTGGGAGGTCTCGGGTTCAAACCCAGCGGCCGACTGGTCTGCCATGAGTTTTTTTCAGAGGTTTCCTCATGGTAATGTAAGTCACTGCTTGAAAACTGATAAGGCGAATGCTGGGCCAGTATTAATCCTCTGAACCCTACCCACACTTTTATGTTCCATAAATATCCCGTCTCACCTATCCTTATTGCACTTGTACTTACAAGTGTATCCTCTGATCTGGCTGAAGAATTAATCCCAAACTCAAGCTGCCCGCCTCCCTGACACATACTTCAGGAAGGAATGAAACACGTGTGTTTCTTTTTATTTCCGTTTTCCGACTATCTAACTCTGAAAACCGGCGTGCATCTTGAAAGTACCCTAAAGGCCGGTCCAGACGCTACGTTTTGCATAACCTTTCAAAATAAAAGTTTGGAACGACTCAGAAGTACCCGGCGGCTGCATCAATTTCTGTGAATTTTCTCACTAAAGTCTCATAAGCCTGTCCCTTTTTATCCCTGCCACTATGCTCTTTGGATTCTCAGGGAGACTTTCGTATAATGCAATAAATTCTGTCAGAAACTTCCAAGAACATTGCCAAATGTTAGCTATTGTCGCTCAAATTTAACAAACATACGAAGAAACTGAGGAATAAAATGTATTGGACAACGGAACTTTTGTCTATATGCGCCGACTTGCCCGCACAGTTCAAGGATATCAATGCTTCTAGCCCAGTTTACCGCTGCATCTGTTTTTCACTAAACTCTCATAAGGCTCCCCTTTTTATCCCTGTCACTATACCCTTTGGATTTGACACGCCAAATGCATGGGAGACTTATGGGAGGTTAGTCATTGTCGCCCAAAGTTAACGAACATACAAAGAAACAGAGGAACAAAATGAATCGGAAAACGGAGCTGGCGTCTACATGCGCCAAATTGTCCGCACAGTTCAAGGATATCTATGCTTAAAACTGCGCACCTTTCCTTTCTACACGCAACTTTTTATCTGCAACGTGTTGGATTGTGCAGACAAAAGGTTGTGCTAAACGTAGCGACTAAGGGCCAGTTGTTCAGTCAGAGATAATATGCAGTTTTATAGGAATCTTGGATTATCCAGTTGTTCACTGCATAGTTAGAAGTTTAATCTTGGTTTGAATTCAGGTTTCGCTAAACCAGCAAAATCGGTGGATTAAGTACTCAACAAAGGATTAAGACCAAGACCTTGACAACATCTAAAGTATAGAAATTGGAAAAAGAATCAGAAATAATGGATTTTATGGAAGATGATAATATTACTGATGATGAAGATATGATTAAGTTGGTCAATATCCTGGCACCAGTTAGGGCGCCTCGGACTTACAAATTTCGTGAAAATCATTTTGAAAAATTGTCACATGAAGAATTTGTATTCAGGTTCAGATTGCCTAAAGATATTGTAAGGATTGCTTAAATGTTGAATTTCTTCTCTTTGGAGCCTTCAATGATTCCATTTTTCCAATTAATATACTTTCCAAAAAACGGCAAAAGACAACGAAATGTTGGGTTATATTGACATGAATAAATAACATTGACGTAGTAACACGTCAATGATGAATAAACTCTTCTTCTTTTTCATGAAATTGTGCCAGATGAACTACGATATCTTGGATTTCATTATCCATGGTTTAATTTCTACTGAACAACGCATGCGGTAATCTAGGATTCGATTCCAATTCAAGTTTGATAAATCTTTGGATTTTACCATGAACTGAACAACTGGCCTCAAAAGGCGCGAAGACGGTATAGTTGCAGCCGATAACTGAGCTAGAAGCATATATATATATATATATATATATATATATATATATATATATATATATATATATATATATATATATATATATATATATATATATATATATCCTTCAACTGTGCGGACAAGTCGGCGCATGTAGACGAAAGTTCCGTTTTCCGATTCAATTTGTTCCTCAGTTTCTTTATATGTTTGTTAACTTTGAGCGACAATGGCTATCCTTTGTCAATGTTTTTGGGAGTTTCTGACAGAATTTATTGCATTGTACGAAAGTCTCCCATGCATTTGACTTGTCAAACCCAAAGGGTATAGTGACAGGGATGAACAGGGGCAGGCTTATGAAAGTAAAGTGAAAAAATTCACAGAAATTTATGCAACCGCCGTGTACTTTTGAGACGTTTCAATCTTTCATTTTTCTCAACAAGACAGCATGCCAAAATTGACCAGAGTAGTACCTCCTCCATGGCGATGCCTGTGCGAAACATACAGATATATCTGCATCGTGTAGACGCTCTAAAAATTGCAACGTATTTGTTGGAATATCAAAAATTATTGAAGGAAAAATTCCGAATGTTGACTGTACTTATATTACGTTGAAATAGTAGAATGTTTATCTTAGACGATTTATGTGAATTCTTGTTATGCCCTTCAGACCTTGTATATATCAGTCAACAAGTGCCTAATGCGCACGTATAATAATCGATATATGAAAAATACCTAAGTTGCCTTAAACGTAGTCTTTAACACATGTCTTAAGTGTAAAGATGTTGCTCCCAAAGTAGATTTCCAGAACGCAATAATAAAGACATATTATTTTAATTCAGAAGTGTAACAGTGTGTTTTATTTCACGATCCCATAACCCAAACTTCCAACAGTATTCATACCGTCTTAAGACTGTGCAGACAAAAGGTTGTGCAAAACGTAGCGTCTGGACCGGCCTTAATACTAGCTTCGGCCTAAGCTAAGTAGGCTACTTTTCTGAAGTTTCACTTCTGCCCTGTGCGAATAGAACACACACACTTTTTCCTAATTATCTATATATAATACACGTCTCATTAAGTCTTTTATATAATCATTATCTTTTATATATCATAATTACAATGGTTGTTTCAGCAAATTATATAGTTATGGATTCAAAGAGACAGACAGCAAGTAATAGAATTCATATAGCATTAGGTGTATTGCAATTTAATTTCGATATTTTTAAGAATTATCAGAAGCCTCCAAATGATATATTTGCTTTATAATTACTTTTGAATCTTGAGAAGAGAATGTGATAAGAATAATTCGTCCTTCCTTTTACAATCAATTCAATGATTAACCACTCAACAAAGTACCTTCTACGTGCATATATTGTTTGATTTTATAGAAATAATTTATTCGTTATAAGTAGCTTTAATATTTCTGCTATTTAGGTACATAGAATACATGGTTATTCAGAACCAATCATTATTATTGTTACGAAGTTATTCAAGTTCTTTTTATATCGCTGGACCATGAAAGATGAAAATTAATCCTATAAAATACATTATTCCTTTTGTACAATAGGTATTGATTAGTTTTTCTATTTGAAAATTCTATTGAAAAACTTTCAATAGAATTCAATCAATAAGTTTTGATGAACAAAAACTAAATTTGAATTTACTACCTTTATTGTCACAAAATATTTTGAAAAATAAAACACTGCGATTGCAATTTCGGTCACTAGACCATCATCGGGCAGATTGAGTCAAGAACTGAATACAGAATTATAGATTTGCGCTAACGGGTGGAAAAGAATTATTGCAGGTACCTAAATAGACAAGAGGAACACATTTCAAGAAGGGCTAATAGATGTGGATTTCCCAAATTGG
>JARQZK010002890.1:1025000-1065000 GCA_030704885.1 Cynegetis impunctata
AGTTGTTTGTATATAAATGGATGGTATTTATGAATTTATGATGATTTTCTAATTCCTAATGACCATGAATTTTAACTCAAAACAAAAAGGTTTTATCAATTCTCACAGTAAAAATGTAATTGAATGTATTAGCAGTACATAAAAAATAATTATTGAATTGAAGGCTACTAAGAAAACTCCACGACTACATTCGATTAACAATAATTATGCTGGTAGTCATATTATAGTGCATTACGAAATATGTAACTCGTCTTTCATACCTCAGCGTATATCTTTAATCACTGGCCATAAAAATATGAAAGTTAACATGTTTAACGAGATAATTCAAACATTTGAATACTCATATCCCATGATCAATAATATTCATCGTAATAGCAGATTGTAGTTTTCAAATGAGACGACGAGTTGAGAGGAAATTTACCAGCAGAAATGAAGAATTCACTACGAAAACTCAATATTCTCTACCCAAATTCCAATTATACAACGGAATCCTCATTGCTTTTTTAATATCATATCTAATGATAATTCTGAGGTTAATCTATTCAGGAAGTAATTATCGGGTTATATATATATATATATATATATATATATATATATATATATATTTATATATAATATATAATAATATATATGTTATATATATATATATATATATATATATATATATATATATATATATTACTTTGTCAATTAAGCTAGTGGTCTTACAATTTTCGTTAATTATATACAGGGCGAATAAATGGTTATAATTTTTTCATTTTAACTTCCAAATATATAGAGATTTTCTTAGCAAATTCAGTACATGATCTTATTTGATAAGAGCTAAAAATATTGAACCTAGTAGCGGATGTATGAGTTATTAGTTACAATTCTCTAAATACAATATCAATTTGGTCCTGCAAAAATTAAATGTTATTATTCTGTTCAGTGCGCAATTTTATTCTGATCAAATGTTTTTTTTTAGCTCAAATGATTACAGAATATAAAAACTGAACAAAACCCTTTTGTAGCCATCAAACAGTTAAAAACATATAACAAATTTGGTAAGGAGTTTCAATAGACTTCGAATTTTAAAATAGTAACTAAAAACCTAATCATTTGATCGGCCTATATTTCGTAAACGGAAGCCTCAAGTCGTCAAATTCATTTGAAATGTGGTATTATTTTTCACTAATGAATACTCCCTTAAATTCAATCTACTTGCCGGATTAACGGGGCCCTATAAGCCTTAAAAATGGGGGCCTCTTTAAATCCTATGCAATGCCGAATTAGCGTTTTTGGGGCCCTATAAGCCTTAAAAAAAGGGGCCTCCTTAAGGGACGAAAATCTCCAAGTAACACAGTTAGCTATCATGTGATTCTTATGATTATTATGAATTGCGGGTCATAGATTATTGAATTTATATAGTAGGTACATGTATGTATATGTATATTCGTATTTATATCTTATGACGAGTACATGTTTGTTTTAGCCAAAGTATGAATGAAATTATTATTATAATTATATATATATATATATATATATATATATATATGTTTTTTCGTGTTTGATCATTATTTTTTCCTCGATATTATCCATGACAATTTGGGCGATGACGCTCGAAATTGGGTTTCCCATTGCAAGTTAATCTAATAATTTAAAATATTTTGATGAACCTTGGACAACCAAAATCAAACCAAATCTCTAAAAAATATATATATATATATAAATAATAATATTAATATATATATATATAAATATATATAAATAAATATATATTACATATTAATATATATAATATATATATATATATATATATATATATATATAATATATATATATATATATATATATATATATATATATATATTTTTTTGAAAGTAACAGAGTAATATTCGTTTAAAACAATATTCTTTCTAAATTTAGGGTATTCCGACTAAAAAAGGGGGGCGTCTCCAATAACCAGTCAATCTGTACTAAAGGCTCTATATTTCGTCTACTATTGCAGACATCATCAGGAGCTAACTATAAAAATTACAAAGTTGAAACATCAAGAAAACTGTACCCAGAGTAGACTTACGATACTACGACTTTAGCTGGTAACTCCAGAAAAAACAAGGCTTTCTCCACATTGTTTTGTTTGTAATACAAAAATTTTATAAAAATTATAAGAAAAAAATTTTTTTCTTATAATTTTTATATAATTTTTTTTTATAGAGAAACGAATTGTTTATATAGTTTTGTTAATATTATATACCTTATCATGTCTGTAATTTTTATGAATGGTCATAATGTTGTGGATTTCAATGTTGGATTTTGATTCATGTCTCCTTTGCTTTGAGAAAATTGATGTAACTTTTGTCTTAATAACTTGATCCATTTCTCCTGTTTTTATTTTCTCAAGTTACAGTTTATAAAATTGAATGTCTCTACTTTAGATGTACAAATAATTTTCTGTGTAATTTTCTGTGTTATTTTTGGCCAAATGATGTTTTAAATATGTCAAAAAGACGAGAAGAAGAAGAGTAGTATTTTCTGTAAATTTAATTGTCACTCGCTGCGTAATGCGCATAATTGATCGATAGTAAAGATGGCTGCTGAAGTAAGATCTTAGATGTTGGGGAATCTTTTTCTTACAATTTTTATTATAGATTGTACCTTTTGTGTCGCCAAAGTTAACATGTCATTGTATTACAAACAAAACGATGTGGAGAGAGCCTTGTTTTTTCTGGAGTTACCAGCTAAAGTCGTAGTATCGTAAGTCTGCTCTGGGTACAGTTTTCTTGATGTTTCAACTTTGTAATTTTTATAGTTAGCTCCTGATGATGTCTGCAATAGTAGACGAAATATAGAGCCTTTAGTGCAGATTGACTGGTTATTGGAGACGCCCCCCTTTTTTAGTCGGAATACCATAAATTTAGAAAGAATATATATATATATATATATATATATATATATATATATATATATATATATATATATATATAATATATATATATATATATAATATATATATATATATATATATATATATATATATATATATATAATTGTTCCAAAACTATTATTTCTGCTGAATGATAATATTTTTAAAATTAATTATAATGAGAAATTAAATCTTCAAGTGTAAATAAATTTGAAGTTGAGATGAAAATTAATACATCGCATACATTCATCGAAAAAAATCAATACGATACATTGGCAATACAGTTTCTTTTTATCGTTCATATGAGCTTAAAACTTCTCGAATTCAAATGAAAGTGTAATTATCGCTAATAACATAGTACCGTACAACGTATCGAAATATGGCATAAGACCACCACGAATAAACTTTTAAACTAATTTTAGACGTGATGTAATTTAATCATAGTGCATTAAATTTATTGATTTGTGTTACATCAATTCTGATTATGTCGACGACAACACCCGATAGCTGTAATCAGTTTATATTTTTCTCGAATATAATAAAGTTTGTTTTCAAAATAATCATTTTTACTAAGCTAATTATTTAATCAGAAAGGTTAAAGCCAATGAATAAATGTAACCAACTTTATTGAAAAGCCGCGATTACTTACTATAAACCAACTAATTGATTTTTTAGTCTCATTTTTCCCGAGACTAATGCACTGTATCAAGTCAACAGGGACAGTTTTTAAATCCGTTTTAGACCTCCAAGTTCACGATCTTTGTCTTTATTTTGAGTTATATATATATATATAAATATATATATATATATATATATATATACCTATATATATATATATATATAAATATATATATATATATATATATATATATATATATATATATATATATATATTTATTTATTTATTTATATTTTTTCTCGGTAAATGGGCCTTCTGTGATTGGCAGCCTCCCATTGTCGCAATCGTAGTACCCACCTGTAGGCCTGCTGTAGTCGCTTTTAATATTCATTGTCGCTAATAAGTAGCAGCATGTATCAGGGACTATCTCCGGTAGTGGTTATTCACTAACTAAAACCGTTTTTGGCCTCCTCGGTATCTGTGGTAGTTTTTGAGGCAGCACAAAACATTCAAACATTTGGTAAAATTCATTTAAAATTTTGGAATTCCGAAACTATTGGGGAAAAAATGTGTAAATATCTAATGAACGAAATATCTACAATTAAGTCTTCCAGGACGTTTTGGACTGTAAATGTTGTTGAAAGACTGCACCTCCTTTGGGTACTAAAGTGCAAACTTGCATCTGAAGATAAAGTCTTTTCGAAACGTACGTTATGCATTATTGTTTTAAATATACGGATTAATTTTCATTTATACATTGTTTCAATATATATATATATATATATATATATATATATATATATATATATATATATATATATATATATATATATATATATATATATATATATATATATATATATATATATATTTATATATATATATATATATATATATATATATATATATTCATACTTATTTTTTTTTTCTGGTACATGTTGGCATTTTTAGATGCTCTCATAAGCCTTATGGTATCTGGGGATCTTTTAAAGAAGAAAAAAATTATTAAAATTTATGTTAATTCAGTAAACATTTTGGAATCTCTAGACTCTATGGAAAAGAGTGATGGGCAGGTGCATGAGTGTGAGTGGCAAAAGATGTGAAAATTGATCATAAACAACATATCCGAAATTAAGCCTTCTAGAGCATTTCGGAAGGTAAATTTGTAAGTGGATTGATTGTGATAAGTGTCTCTGAGGTTTGATGATCTGCCGTACCTTCATAGATTCTGCAGATTTAGTTAGAGGGTTGGAATTTGATAGATATGTTTATTGTGAGTTCGTTAGAAAAGTATCCTTTGAGACTTTAGACTCTTTTTCTCAACTGCCGCTATTGTGATGTAGTAATTTTTCAAATCTTTTACGCGGTTCATTCCGTGAACCAAGTTTTTCATATATATACTATATATATATATATATATATATATATATATATAGTATATATATATAAATATATATTATATATATATATATATATATATATAATACATATATATATATATATATATATACATATATTTAATATATATATATATATATATATATTATATATATATATATATATACATATATATATATATATATATATATATATATATATATATACTATAATATATACATATATATGTATATATATATATTACATATATTATTATATATATATATTTATATATATTATATATATATATAACATATATATATATATATATATATATATATATATACATATATATATATATATATATATATATATATATATGTATGATTATATATATATATATATATATTATCAGGGGCGACTAGTCAAAGGAGGCTAAGGAGGCTAAGCCTCCTCAATAATATTCCGTGTATCACTAATATATTATATTGAATAGTCAGCATTCAGCATATTCATATTAATCAAAATCATATTATTTTATGCATCTACCTTCCTTTCAACCTACATTATATAATATAATTTATTAATTAAGATAGAAGGTATTTACATTTACTGCATTTCATTCATTTCAAGATTTGTGGCAACGCTGCGGAGGCTTAGAAAGGTATTCATTATGCCTGCCAAAGAAAAGCAAACAACGGTGCAAATACTGCCAATGAATACTTCATTGCATTAGAAAAGCAAAACACATGTAAATGGCAACACGGATAGGAACCCAGTCTCATACAATGTCCACCAATCACAACTATAGAATTTCGCGTGACATCGAGTGAATTCGTTGGAAATCGTAGTGTGATCATATTGGCGGCGTGTTTACTTATATTGCTCGCGTATTGTTTTAAAATGAGTATGGTTACTGAAGTTAATTTCAGAAATTTCAATGGTGACTTGGTGGAATATTTGTTATCCCATAACTTTAGTGCACTAAGTTATGAGGATAAAGTTTTGATAAAAACATTGCGACCTACCCCTGAATTAAACAATTTGGTGCAGCGTAACAGACAACAAAACCGCGGTTTTAATACAAGGAATTATGAGAGACATCCTTGCCTAACCGGATCACAGGTAAAAAATGAATTATTTTGTTGGCAGTGTTTACCTTTTACTAGTGAAAATGTCTCTGTTTGGGGCCACTTAGGATTTGAGGATTTAATTCTATACCTAGTTGAAACTGAGGAATTTTTCACCGATAAAGTAACTTTAAATACAGCACGCGGATTAATATTTTAGTTACAAGATATGGAATTTATATATTTTTTAAACATCTTTAAATTAATTTTTGAATAAACAGAAATAGTTTTTCAAATCTTACAGCACAAGTTTTCAGATGTAATTTACTCACGAAATCGGCTCAAGTTTCTTTTGGAAAAAAATTTCAGAATTTCGTGCAGAAGTTTATTTTAAAAAACTATTTTCTGTATTTCAAACTACTGATGATACGACTCAATTTAGCCTAAAACGAAAGAAATTCAGTTACGCAGATATGGAGCTTCACTATAAGCAAATATTTTATGAAATTTTGGATACTATTTGGGGTCAAATAGAAATAAGGTTCTCTGATTTGAAAGAACTGCATTTCTTCGACTTACTCAAAAAAAATTGGTTAACCGGATTTTCAGCTAGTTTTCCAGATAACCTTTTGGAAAATTTATGTCAAAAATACACTTTTTTCGATAAGGTGGCCATAAAAAGTGAACTGTGTGTTGTTTATAATGACAATGAAGTTTTGGGGCAAAATGAAAATCATGTGAGGACTATTAAATACCTTTTTGATAATGATTTGAATTAAGATTTATCTCAAGTTTATAAACTCTTATGTCTAATTGTTTCTATCCCGGTGACATCGGCTTCCGTAGAGCGCTCGTTTTCCACTCTTAAGAGAATTAAAACTTATTTACGAAATTCAATGAGCCAGGATCGTTTGAAAAATATTAGTTTGTTGTCTATTGAAAAGGAATTGGTAAAACTTTTGGCGAAAGACAAAAAATTTTATGAGGATATTATAGATCATTTTGCTAACGTTAAAGATCGCAGAATCCCGCTAATCATCAAAAATATATAATAACTTTTTATTTGCTCTCACCAGCTGTTAACAAATTCGTTAACTAGGTAGGTAGGTACCTATTTTCTGAGAGAAAAAATTTGATAAATTGATGAATTGACTAATTGGCTGAGAAGAGTTTTTGTGAATATTGTGAATAGGAGTTGTAGGTCTCAAGGTAGACACTCGAAAGTGAAAACAAATAAATAGCTTAGGGTGACTGTTTTATTTTGATTTTCTTCAAATTATAAGGCGGTTGACCTTGAAATCCTAAAAATTTTCGCCTATGGTGTATTTTTAACACCTCTTGTAGCCTCCTCAAACCAAAACCTCACGAGCCGCCACTGATATATATATATATATATATATATATACATATATATATATATATATATATATATATACATATATATATATATATATATATATATATATATATATATATATATATATATACATATATATATATATATATATATATATATATATATATACATATTTATATATATATATATACATATATATATATATATATATATATATATATATATATATATATACATATTATATATATATATATATATATATATATATATACATATATATATACATATATATATATATATATATATATATATATGTATATACACTCACCGGCACGAAAACCGAAGCAACTGAATATTTTTAAATAAACTTCAAATTTTAATGCTTTGTGATGTTTTATTATTTAAATATCATATACTCAAACAAAACAACATGTTTTACGTATTTCCTAACAAAAATTAAACCTCTAATGTTTGAAAGTTGTTCTGCATGAAAAATATGGATGTTAATCCCGACACAGCGGGTACTAATGTCGCCAATAGCACTGTGCACCGTATTTTCACACGTTTTCTGGAAACTGAAAGTTACACCAGACGACCTGGAACTGGTCCCCAACGCAGAACTAGCGCTCGTGATGATCGTTTTATCACCTTACAAAGTCTGCGAAATCGTCATGCTATAGCTGTTGATATCGGAAATCGACTTCGGCACGTCCGGCAAATCAACGTAAGCGAACCAACAGTTAGACGACTGAGAGATGCCAATCTTATCAGTCGTAGACTTGCAACAGTCCCAGAACGTCTTAGGCGTCATCGTGCTGCGCGACTTCAGTTTGCCAGAAATCATCAACACTGGGGTGAAAATGACCCCATGGGCGCATTTCGTTCACCGATGATTCCAGATTTAGCTTGCGATCTCCAGATGGTCTTGAGAGAGTATGGCGAACGTCACACGAGCGTTTTGCATAATGTACCTTCAGTTCTAGGACAGGATACCACGGGGGCTCAGTTATGTTGTGGGCCGGAATTTCTCTGAAAGCACACACAAAATTGTACATCCTTCCGAGAGGATCTTTAACTGCTGCCATGTACATTGAGGGCGTTCTCCAAGATTTTGTTGTCACTTATGTTGGCTTTATTGGAATTGACTTTCTTTTGATTCATGATAATGCCCGACCTCACACCGCGATAATTACTCAACAGTACTTAAACGAGGTGAATATTCCTGTTATGGAGTGGCCTGCGGTGAGTCCGGATGCTAATCCCATAGAACATGTTTGGGAAATGCTTGGGCGAAGGATCCGAAGTCGTATATTTAAATCAGTTGCGACAAGCTCTTCTAGAGGAATGGAAACTTATTTCAAAGTGGATATTCGCCACTTGATTTTAGGCATGTCAAGGAGTATACAAGCAGTAATTCGAGCACGTGGGGGCAACACCCGTTATTGAGAATGCGGCTCCCCAGTGCTAGCAAGTCGTTTCAGTTTTGATTAATTCAAGGTAATTTTTCCACAACACCAGTTTGTTTGTTTTCGTCCTAGTTTTTCGAATTGTTACAAAACACTTTTTTCTTCAATTATTTGTTTAATTGTTGTTGAAAAATATATAAAACATGTTGTTCTCTTTGTGTGTATGATATTATAATGATGAAACATAACAAAGCATTAAAATTTAATGTTTGTTTAAAAATATTCGACTGCTCCGGTTTTCGTGCCGGTGAGGGTATATATATATATATATATATATATATATATATATATATATATATATATATATATATATATATATATATATATACGTTTTTGAAGGTTTTTAAGCTCTGCGCATCTTCAAAGCCAATCTAAATTCAGTTTAAAAGCTAAATATTTGTGGAGTGAATTGAGTGGATGTTAGTAATGTGCCGTTTTGGAGTTTCAAATTTTTTCTCCTACCGTCGGAAATTTCATGATAGGGTAAACATCTCAGAGACAGAGCTTTGCTGCTGAAGAGTTATTTTGGCATGAATACAATCTATATTATCATAAAATCGAGAAGTCGTTTCTTGCGAAATATAATACTTGTAAAAAATTATTGGAAAAAACATCGTAATAATAAATTTCCAAAAAAGATTGAATCAGCGGCATAAATTATCTCAAAAATTGATCTCACTCGTTTAGTTGAGGAGTTCTCAAAGATAACGAAATACGTAGAAAACGTTGATCTGATTTTTGCGTGATCATAAACCGAAACTCATCACTAATTTATATCATTCAAATAAGTGTAGGTACTTATCTGGTTACTGATTATTAGCCGCCTCGTTTCTGCTCCCAAAAGAGGTTAGAGTCGTAAAATACAAAGCAGCTAATTCATAGCTGGCATATACATATAAATACACCTAATGATAATGACGGTAATTGAGATTCTAGAGAGGAAACACTAATTATGCAAACATTTTTTAATTCATTCAAATATAATAAGTTAGCAAAGTTTTCTGGTAAATGAATTCTGAGTAATTCTATAAACAGTAGTAAATAAATGGGCGTACTGAATAGTACCTTTTTATTCGTTGAGATTTTTTTTCCATAACTGCAATCAAACAGCTTGTGAGTGAAAAGAATGAATTAATTTACAGAAATATTACTTACTCAAACTCATATCTATACAATAGTTAAAATAGTTTTAAACTGTCTGAATATTATTAAAATGTCATATTTATCACATAAACCAGTTTTGACGGTACATAATTCTATAAATACAATAATGTAGGTAAGTTTCTCATTTTGAATAATTTAACAACTGAAATGGAATGATGTTAAAGCTCTTATATAATAGTTATGTATGTACCAAGTGCGTTATATAGATACTAACCCCCGGAAGGAAACATTCGGCCCGAGGGATTAATGTTGCCCGATGGGCGTTAGGACGTAATAACGCACGTGGTGCATACAAGATTTTATTTTTCACGAAAAAATTATTTGATTATAATGAAAAATCAATTTTAAAATCGGTTCATTGCTCCAGTACTTTCCATTTTCCTTCTCATAGTAGGCATGTCATTTGTTGATATTTTGACGTTTGTGAATATTTTTGTCATCATATTTAGTGAATGTCATTACTGCTTTCTTTGTGTAGTCTTATAGAAATAATGGAAATGAAAATGAATGTACCCAAGAATATCATAGAAAATGCAGCCAAAGCTGCGAATAATTCATTGCCGGAGAAATCCAGAGTCGTATACGACAAGGATTATGAAGTATTCAATCAATGGAAGTTGCTTCATTTCTCCTCAATTACAATTAGCGGGCGTTATGATCCATTATACCCGCTCATTACGCCCTAGGGCACAATGAGTGTATTTATAGCAACCGTTATCTAAGGTAAAATCAACAAATAATATACAAGTGAAAAATAATACATTTTCAATATTTACTATAAAACTCGTGGGAAAATCTTCGGATCAAAGTGAGAAATATTATCTCGTATGCTGTCTTTAATATACCAGGTGGCGCAATTGGGACGTCCACCTGGAATATTTTCAATGGTTTTCTATAAAATCCAGAGACAGATCGAATTTTCCCTTAAAAAGGGTGACCAGCCCTTCAAGAATCTTGAATGTCAGGAAGGTTAAGTGAGACACAATTTTAAATGTACGTCAATTCTCTCTACAATAATGCTGATATTTCTCTGTTGTGCATTGTATTCAATGTAAAAAACTATTGGAAGTGTCGATAAAATAGATAGACAGTAAAAGATTTTAAACTAATTTCAATTATTTGGATGTTCAAATTACTTTGAAACTATAAAATGAAAACTTTTTTCAAAATTTTCCCGATGATTAAGTAACATTTTATGTGTTATTTCACCACATTGCGACCACAATACTATGAAGCAGTCATACGTGACTTGTTGAATCAATATTTCCCCGAACACTGGATAGATAGGAACAGTTTCCTAGCATGACCTCCAAGATCATCAGATTTACTATCATTAGATTTTTTATGGATTCATTTGAACAGCATTATTTTTAGAACGAAACCTACGTCTCTAGAGAACTTGGCAACCGAATAGTGTCAGCTATGGTAAAATAACACATGATAGGTATATGACAAAATATTGAAGATAAATTTCTACTACTATTTGGAAGTAAATGAATTGCATTTGGAATATTCGTGTCAAACCTTTTCTTTCCATTCATTTTACCGCCACTTTCAATTGGTTTTTACATTTATTTAAACGCAGAACAAAAAAATTTCGGCATGAATGTAAAGAAAATTAAAACCCTTTGAAATGATGTACGATTTAATCCCCCGTGCCATTCAAGATTCATAAAGAGGTTACCACTATGTTTAAAGGTATAACTCTAAATGAATTTACAAGCAAAAGATATTTCCCTCGAAAACATAATCGACTTGTATCAGAGCTGTCTAGAAAAACTCTTACCATTTAAAATATTCCAAATGGACTGTTTTACATGTGCCATCCAGTATATCTCGTCAATTGTGATTAGTACGCAACATACTTACCGACTGGGTCGCTTCTATAGCACAAAATTCACCAATGCCAGAATAAATTATAAAACCCACTCAGCTTATGCTAATTTTCTGTAGGTACAGAACGAGCTTGTTTTGGGAGGTATAATCAAATGTGTAAACTAGTTTTTCACCCACCGGATTTTGGCTTTAACCGTTTTACTTTGATGCACAAATTATACGGCCCAATAGAAGTATTCTCGTAGGATTGTTTTGTAAGCTTGAATTCGGTATCAAGAAAATTCGTTCATCTGGTATGAGAAAGGCGAATATATAAAATGACAATACGTGGGCAGACCCTTCCACAAATGAAAACATTACCGATGTAAAAGTTTATCACACTTTGCAATACTAATAAAGGAAGTCCGTCTTCTTAATGCATGTTGATACGTGAAAACCTTTGAGATAATAATAATTGAATAATATTAATGTTGAATGGAAGAATCCTTTACTTGATGGAAACTCATATTAAGAACTAAGAACATGTTTATTAAAACTTAATTTCCACTATATTGTCTATATTCACATTAAATGACAATTGTTTCGACAACGCAGTGTCTTCATCAGATTGGGTTACAAACTAATTCTTGAAATATATTACAGTACTTAAATACTATGTTGTATGTTCTAACCATAGGTATTAACACAAGGGTTGTATTTATGATTCACAGAATGATAGTAGCTTATTTGGAGTGGTTAACTTACGATAATTTTCAAGTTTTACATGCGGAAAATGAGTCAAAAATTTATTAGAACCTTTCAAAACGTAAACCTTCATCTTTTACTCAATGAGCAAACTGCACTTAATAATTCAACTGGTATTTGAAACCTCATAATAGATAACCAATTCAAATAAGTTAGTAGCTGTTATACCGTTCTGGGCATGGGCGTTCCAAGCTTCTGGCCTAGGGGGGCAAGTCAGATTTTATAGGTCGGATCTTAAAAGTAATTTTCGAGGATCTTCTGCAAAACGGTTTATTTATAACATTTTCCGTGAAAGAATCGCCCATACTGTTTACAAGTTTTTTATATGCACTGAGCAAACAAAGTCAATTCAACCTGTCTTCAATCATTGTTGATCTCAGCCACGTTTTCACGCGTTTGAGTGTACTGAATGATCTTTCAATTGTAGCCGTGGAATAAGGCATTGCCAGTAAAATTTCTAGGGCTGTTTTCATTTTCGGATAAAAACATTCTGCTGATATTAATTCCGTTATCTCCAAATCTTCGTAGTCCTCCTGCTTGTTAACCCAAAAAGTGCGCCATAGTTCAGCTTCAGATGTGATCCCTTCCAAGTCATAAAATTTGGATGCTTTGTCCATACATTTTCTTAACTTTGAAAGTGTAATTTTCATTATTTGAGCAGAGTGTAACAATGAAAAAGCAAACGCTGGTGAATGTTCTTTACCGAATCTTGCCTCTAAGAAGGATAATAATGAATCCAAATAGGGCACGTACAACGTAATTAGGCGAGTTCATACATGGTCTACGAGATTTCTAGGGGGGGTGCGGCAGCTGCCCCTACTTCACCGCTTAGTGAAAATCTAGAATCCCGTCGGGAGAATACATAACTTCCTGACATGAAATGTCTACTCTGAAACTGCAGCGTATGTAGTTCCAAAGCACGTTGACTTAGAGTTTTTACAAACTCTGAACATACTCACGAGAGTGCGCTCCATAAATACTTATCGCGTAAATTTTCTATATTCAGAATCAAAATGTTTCATGATTTTACTTGTGTTAATACCCATTGTTATTAGAACATTTCAGATAGTTTTCGATTTTTCTTTAACGATCCAAAGTAGATGTTGATACGTGGAAATTTGTTGGGTTTGGGATCGGGTAAATAAAAGTCCAATTTATTTAAACCAGCCGACGTTTCGCAAAATATGTTTGATATTGCAAACATATTTTACGAGACGTCGACTGGTTTAAATAAATTGGACTTTTATTTACCGGATCCCAAACCCAACAAAGGACCCCGCACGGGAACCCATATAAAATGTTTCTCGTTAGAATTTCTCAATTTTTTTATGATATGTTTTTATATCCTTTGTTGTCACCAACATGTGAAAGTTTTAAACAGTTTCTATGTCTAGTTTCGATTTTATGAATTTTTGAAATGTTGCGATTAAGCCAATTGCGATAATATTGTTTAAAAGAATTTTTCCATGTGCAATTAATTTGTTGTAATATTTTTGAGAAAAATTATGTAAACAGTTTCCAGAGAATATATAAATTTTATCATTTTTCTAACAATTTCAGATCAGTACCTACAGGGTGTCTCTGAAATAGTCACAGAGTTGGTCAAAAATTAAATTTCATAACATTTTTTGAAATATTTTCTTGAAACTTTTATTGGTATTATATTAAACTCTTTGAGAAAACATAAGAAATTATTTAAGTACTGAAGGTATCTAGTTCATATTATAATATACATATAACGCAGTTATGATGGTAATTTATTCAAAATATATTTAGATAAAATTGAATATTAGAACGTATATTCACAATATCAAAAAACTGTTTATTAACTATGGTGGCCTATTACCTGCATCTAAGATATTTTCTAAAAGAAACCTACTAGGATATTTAATAATATTTTGGTGACGTGCATAGCCCAAATACCACAAGACACTACAAATATGGGAACGATTTTTGCTAGTTTTGTAACTGTCATGTTGAGCTGTTTTGCTTACCTATATGTAGGTCGGATCAGAATACAATTTTATGGTTTCTATTTGGTGGATGATGAATAAAGTAGCGTCTTTGATATTTAGATTTTCTCAAAAGTGTTAATATAATACCAATGAAAGTTAAAGAAATACTGTTATATAAATTAATTTTTGACAAATGTTGTAACTAGTAGGTAGTTCCATGTCAAATCAACATACTTTTAATTAAATTTTCACCTCACCATCTCTGAAATTTGGAATACTCATTGTGGATGCTGGAACTAAGAAAAATACCAAAATACAAATTTTTTTGGCATACCGTTTCCAAAATATGGCTGCGTAAACTTTCAAAATTTCGGCCAAAAACCGAAAAGTTACTTTTTTGAAATTGCTCTAGGAGCTGCCCTAGTTGAGCTAGAGAGCTGGAAGAGGTGTCATTTTGCAGCATTCTTTATGCTCTTTTCATAATATTTCCGAGATATATAATATGCCATACGTTATAAGGAAAAAGTTTTTGTCAAAATACAAATTCATATTTTGACTCAATATTTTTCCAAAAAGTACATAATTTAAAATTTTCAAAATTATTCTACAAATAATTTGTACTATTGTCAATCACCTGGCCAAATATAAAAATGGGATGGAAATGGCTTCTTTGTTAAAAAAAGTTTAATTGGCACTTGTTTTTCTTCAATAGGCTGTTTCGACCAAATTATAATACTTATATACCCTTAATAATCATATACTTGAATATATATATATATATATATATATATATATATATATATATATATATATATATATATATATATATATATATATATATATATATATATATATATATATATATATATATATATATATATATATATATATTCCATGTCAAATCATTGACATGGAATGACCCTATTTAAGAGTCGCCCTGTAGGGAAAAGAATCATTTCTGATCTGCAATTTTAAAAAAAAGAATGAAAAATATATATATATATATATAAAAAAAATATATATATATATATATATATATTCGTGAAATATCTACGGTTGGTCCCAAAGTTATTATAACAAAAATTATTTCACACTAACAAAGTTTTTAATGCATTATCATATTTGGCTTAGTCGCAACATTTCAAAAATCCATAAAATCGAAACTAGACATAGAAACTGTTTAGAACCTTCACATTTAATTGATAACAAAGGATATATAAACATATAAAAAAATGAAGAAATTCCAACGAGAACCATTTTATATGGATTCCCGTGCGGGGTCCTTTCCACGCATCAATTTCAGATAGTATTCAAGCACTGTAATATATTTCAAGAATTAGTTTGTAACTCAATCTGATGAAGATACTGTGTTGACGAAACAATTAGTTGTCATTTTATGTCAATATAGTGGAAATTTAGTTTTAACAAACGTGTTCTTAGTTAATTATATTCATGGTTATAAACTTACTAGACTAAGAAATCACTCCAGTAACCATATCATCAAAAATAACTTTTCTTCTGTAAAATTATTCATGGAATATTAGAAAAAAATATAAGCTGAACGAAGTCTGTAAACAATAGCTAATTCAACATTGACGTCCATTTAAATTTTAATTTGTTACAGTAATATTCATGTTGTATCCGGAGCTCAAAAAGAAAGTACCTGTGTTTATTTCTGAAATATGATTTCGATTATAGCTTCAACTTATAAAATAATGATTTTTAGGTCAAGAAAGATTTTTCTTCCTCTATATTTTATGTTAATGTTATGCAATAGCATCTCATTTTAGCGCTAATATATCATTAATAAATTTTCATTTGAACCTGTCACATTCGACTATAAGAAATTTTGGCATATAGCCTACTGCCATTTATAACCTACCACAATGATATCTGACTTGGCAGTAAAACGAGAAGTTTATCTGACCATTTCCATTTATTAGTAGCTGAGACCGGAAATGCCACTATTTTCGAAAACAGAGAGGAATAAATTGACCGATAGTTTCCTCCCACGCACAACAGTTTCATAAAAAATTGGAACGTTCCCATCCTTTCACGTCATATAGAGTGAATTGTGGGGAACGAGCTAATAGCCCAAGACCATGATAAAAATTTGATGTGCAGTGCTATAGCACCTGAGTTTTAAGGTTTTGCTCAATTCTACATATCCTTCAGATTGTGTGTTAGTGCATCTCCAAATTAACGTAGTGGGTAAAGGATTTTTACACAAAAATTAACAAAAATTATTGAAAAATACGTACCTCTGCTTTTCTCAATTTTTTAGCAGATTTACATTTTGAAAATCTGCTCATTTAAATAGCTGCAATTAGCAAAGTTGGATCTAGGACCAAGATAGTTTTTCGTTTCATGACTTTTTGTGATGCTTGGTACCAAAAAATCAATTTCATATATATATCTCTCTCTTTATATAATATACCTTTAAATATATATATATATATATATATATATATATATTATATATATTATATATATAATATATATATATATATATATATATATATATATATATATAATGTATATATATATATATATATAAATTATATATATATATATATATATATATAATTATATAATATATATATATATATATATAATATATATTTATATAATATATAAATATATATATATATAATGTATATATATATATATATATATATATATATATATATATATATATATATAAATGTATATATATATATATATATATATAATATATATATATATATATACATATATATATATATATATATATATATATATATATATATATATATATATATATATATATATATATATATATATATATATATATATATATGTATGTATGTGCTTAAATATTTTAGAGTTGTTTACACGATGAAGGGCGCAATTTTGAATCAATAGGGTTGAAAGTGTGTAAATAGGTAGTTTTGTATGATATCTTGGCTGGGATTGATGGTTTTTGGTTCGAATTGGATCCCCCGGAGGAGGAACTAAATCTTGTTTACACGACAAAGGGCGCAATTTTATAGCAATAGTATTTTAAGTTTGTAAGTAGGTAGTTTCGTATGATCCAGGATGCGATTGGTTATGGTACGAATTGGTTGACCTCTCGGGGAGGAAATAAATATTGTTTACAGGATAGAGAGCGCAGTTTTTTTTTAATTTGGAACACAAATCATAATGTAATGAAAAGATTTTTCAAACTGGATCCGTTATGGATACCTGCTTTTCTAATGCATGTCGCTGCGATAGAGTTTTTTCAAAAATTTATGCTGGATTATGATATTTCCAGGATGAGAAGTGAAGACTAGATAACTCTCTGAAAAGTTTCCTATCTGTGGAAGGAAGTTCCACAAAAATCATCTCGAATATAAGCTTCTAAAAACAGACACATCTGCCCCAATTTCTATTCTTTCAATTTTTATATATAAATATATTCGGAATACAGAGAAGCATCAAACTACCTCTGAAATATTCTCAACCTGCCAATGAAAATCGTAACAACATTGGTTCAGCAGTTTCGGAGACCACCCTGGGTCAAACAGACAGTTTTGTCCCTAATTTCTACAGCTTTTCAATTTATACGCAAGAATCAATTCATGAAAAATATACTATTTGACTATATTCAATTACATTCCTACCACATAAAGTGAACAAGGAAAATTCTTCAATAATTTAAAATTATCAAACTATCTTCCAAGGAAGCTGCTTATTATGTATTCCGCGACGCAAAATCTGTATTCAAAATACAACAGTGAATTATAGAATGTCAAGTCACCCCGCCTCTAGATCTGCATACAGCTGTTTCTATCTCATCAGTTCTCCTCAGTGCAGATTACCCCTTTCATGAATTAACATATTTCCTAATGTTCCCCAATAGAAGTTGAGGCCGAATGGATAACAACCCATAGCGTCCTCCGTTAAACATTACGAAATATGTTTATCCGCATCGAGTTAAGCTGCACTGAAGAGATCGAATAAGATAGAAACAGCTGTATGTAGATCTTGAGTCGGGGTGACTTGACATTCTCTATAATTTACTGTTGCATTCTGAATGCAGATTTCGCGTCGTGGAATACATATAACTAGCTCACTTGGAGGATTGTTTGATAATTTTAAATTATTGAAGAATTTCTGTTGTCCACTTTATGTGGTTTATACGCAGGAACTCAAAATATATTTCGGATATAAAGTAACCTAAATTACTGTTTGAGGAGCACTCTATCTACCAATGGAGGTCGGTTTAGCCGCTCCGTTGATTAGCCCTTACAAACAGATAGACAGACGGTCAAAAATTTCAGAAAGGCATACCAAAAATCCTCCATTTCGAAATCACAGACAAACACTCCTATTTTATTCATTTCTATAGATATTAAGATGAAATTCGTATATATCACTAATAATTCAAGAGACTTTTCCAAATAGTACTAATTTTCAGTTTGTAATTTTCCAATGATAATCATCAAAAAAAAGTCAAACGTTTATGAAATTCAGGATTCTTGCTCACTTTTATCGCAGATTGATAATCTTCAAAAAGAATTACATAAACATAATCATGATACAATTAAAGATCATACAATAAATAACGAATCCAACATGCTTCACTAATATAACCGAATTGCCCAAGGCAATATATTCTGCTTCGTCGTTTTTACATTTGAACACCCTTTCACATTCAATTACATTGACGTCTTTTGAATTTTGTTGTATGGTCCATATTTCGCTCTCTTTGAAATCACCAATTTCTTGGATGATGACCTCTCTAGGCCATTTTACACTATTTTCATTTTTCATGGCTTCTTCATAGGATGCTGGTTTGTCTTCTTCAAGTAAACATGTCAACACTACTTCGTCAACATCAAGTTCATAGTCCTGAAGTCTTGTTGTTTGTCTTCTGTTCCTGAGGTTATATCTAGGATTTTGTTGAACATCATTGATAACAACTTCTTCAGATTCTGGAGTACGATTATCTCCATTAGAATTTTCACAATTTGAATTATTTTCTTGTTCTATAAAATTTTTCTTGCAACAGGTGAATAGTAACTACTGTTTTTTTTCATATACCTACTGACTTCAGCTTAGACCACATTTCATTTGAGATTTCACAAGACAGAATGCGTGTTAAAGGTCCTTCTTCCATTCTGGTCACTATCAGTTCTTGAGCCTTGGCATCATTTTTCGTCCATGCATTTATATCAGTAGCTTCACTGGTGGGTTTTACTTTAACCCCAGTAACTATGTCGAAAAGGCCTTGTCCTTTTAGCATTACTGACGTTTGGAACTTCCAAACTACCCAGTTTTCACCAACAAGTTTTACTCCAGCAATGAGTTTGTTATCCATTTTGATTTCGTTGTCTCAGCTTGGGAAAATGCAATATATTTTTCTTCCCTTCAACACTTGTGTTCTGGGCCCATAACCTGATGGAAGTGCAGTGGGCTTGACAAAGAAAAACTTAATGTTTTCATAATATATATCGACTTTTAATAACTCAACTCAAAACTTATAATGGCGTCTATAAACAAAACTGAATAAGTATGATTACACTAAGTTTTCATCATACACATCCGTCAACATCACAGATTCACAAACATGGATATATTTATGAACATAGAATTTACCATTGGTCTTAACAAAAAAGATTTCTAGTAAGTATTTAATAAACGCTACAAATCCGCCATTAACTAGTAGATTTTATTCCGCAAATTCGCTAATCATTGTTTTATAGATTTGATAAACAACTCAATTAATTGGCACCGATTCAAATCACGATTGGCACCACCTCCTACAAATGGAAACGTTCAATGTTCCGTTGTCGTACATCGAAACTGAAAAGAAGTCATATGTATAACTCCTTTACTACCATCTCAGGTTTGCCTATACATTTAATTTGGCGAAGATAATTGTTCGAGTGCCGAATTCAAACGCTTCATTCCAACCTTGACCGAAGACAAACTATAATTAGTCTTGAGAGAGCATTATTCATTCCGAAACGCGGATAAGACCGAACACAGCCTATAAATCTAATAGACCCATCATTTTCTTCGATGCGAAATTATCATGAATTGTATATTCATTAGAGCTTCAAGGTTTTTTTCTCCGGACCATACTTCGTCCTTTCAGATGAGGCGTAGAGAAGTAGACGACGTGATTTGATTAAGTGGTTGGACTGCAGTAAATGTTATCAAATTATATGTAATATATATACTTTCTGGGGGAATAGCTTACACATTATATGAAAGCTTAGTTTTTTGAAGGTCATAACTTATTTTATTTTTCACTTGTACCTATATTATTTGTTGATTTTACCTCAGATACGGCTGCTATAAATACACTCATTATGCCCTAGGGCGTTATGAGCGGGCATTATGGATCATAACGCCCGCTCATTGTACGAGGACAATTGATTAAATACTCCATAATCCTTGTCGTATACGAGTCTGGATTTCTCCGGCAATGAATTATTCGCTCTATTGGCTGCATTTTCTATGATATTCTTGGGTAAATTCATTTTCATTTCCAATATTTCTTTAAGACTACACAAAGAAAGCAGCAATGACATTCACTAAATATGATGACAAAAACATTCACAAACGTCAAAATATCAACAAATGACATGCCTACTATGAGAAGGAAAATGGGAAGTATAGGAGCAATGAACCGATTTTAAAATCGATTCTTCATTATAATAAAATAATTTTTTCCCTTCATCCCCTCGGGCCGAATGTTACCCTCCGGGCATTAGAATCTATATAACGCACTTGGTACATAAATAACTAACATGAGCGCTTCAGATATTATGTGACCTGCCACACTTTACACAGTAGAAACATAGCCTGAAAGATTCTCTCTCATTTTTTTGATCCTGCTGACTATTTTTTGTGTTAATAAAACCAATTGGGTTATGTAATAAATTGAGAACCTGCATTTCTATCATATTTTCGAAAATTCCATGATTTTTTTATCTCGAGAAAATTCTTATCAATCATTACACTACCCCACTCACTTGCAGCTTCCTTTTTTATTATTTTTTCAATCCTGCTGACCATTTTTTGTATCGATAAAACCGAGTGGGCTGTTGTTATAAATTGAAAACCCTGTATTTCTATCATATTTTCGAATATTCTATGATTTTTTGTCTCGTGAAAATTCTTATTGATAATTACACTACCTCACTTGCGTCAAGCTTATTCGTCATTAGTTTTTCAACCCTGCTGATCATTTCTAGTATCTATAAAACGAAGTGGGCTATTGTTATGAATGAATATCCTTATGTTTATGGGTTATTGTCATATTTTTTCGAAGCGCTACCTACTTTTTTCAATTGTGACATTGTAATGAGACCGGAAATGGTTGTAATTAGTTATAATTAATTTTAATTAATTGTAATTAATTGCAATTTATTACAGAAAAGTTCTTAATCAAAAATAATTAATATGGTGTCGTGCAGCTTTAGACTAATTCTACACCACAATCTCATAACTTGAGTTCTGCAAATATAATAAATTCGGGAAAAGTTGTAATAAATTTTAATAAATGTGTAAAAAATTTACAAAGAGTAAAATAGGGTGTGGGGTATGAAAGCTGGTGCACCGCGAGGGACATCTAAAATATAGAGTGTACCTCTCAAAAGGATTCCGCTTACATAACAAGAAAATTACGGGAAATGTGCCAGGCAACGTCAATTTTTATCTTGAGGGGAACACATTTTCACAGAAATAACATCCCCGAAAATTCACCCTTGTGGAATAGTGATAGCAACACTTTAATTTTTTTTGAAATGGATAGCACAGAATAGTGTATCGTGAGAAAGGTACTTTTATTTTACCAAATAATTTTGTTTCACTTGAGAACCTGCGGTGTTATTTTCCATTTAATAAGTGAAAGTAGGGGTTTTACACCTTTTTAGCGTAATAAGAAGAAAATTGCGTTGTTGATATAGAAATTTAAAAAATATAATCATAACATGAAACGGCTCAAATTTCAGAATTTTTCAAAGCAATTCATACCCGATAGAGGGAAAGCTATCCTCTCGTTTAATTGTAGCGTGAAAATGTTTACTTAATGCTACATAATTTATCCAATCCAGCTTTTTGATTATGCCTGTCATTTCTCTTGTTGAAAACAATTACCAATTCACATGTGCAAAAACAATTTTTGTAAATGAAGGGCTTGCTAACAACATCAAGTTATTCTACATAACATCAAATAATAAGGAAAACCGTGTATCCGTTTGGTCATTTAAAAAATTGACTATCTATGGATTCAAAAATATTCAGTTTCTTACTTTTCGCAGCGTTATGTACAATTTTTATATTATTTGTGTATGGAAATGTGTGACCTGAATCTAGAAAGTGTCTCCCAAATTTGAAATTTTATTTCATATTTTATATTTCAAAAATGTATTATCACAAAGTAACGGACAAATCCATCTAATATTGAAATATCCACATAAAAAGCAAACTGGAAAAATATTGGAACAAATCTCCTCAAGAGTTTATATATGTTTTCAGTCAAATCTAGTTTTCAGTTATTTTTTCACATTATGTATATATTTTTTTCACATTATGTATATTTTCAGTCTCCAACTTCATTTTATTGTAACAGATATATTAGGATTAACTTCTATTAAAATTATGTATATGAATGATATAATATAATGTATAATCAAATTGAGAATAAATTATATCAATACTTAATAACTATTAACTGAGTAAGCCAATCTTTTGAAAAATATACCCAACTCGTTTTCGTTTCTGCTGTAGTTTTACTAATTTATATTCTATTATCATAAAATTCTATTCATAAGTTTGAAAAATTTATAAATTTTATGACGAAACGCTAAGTTATCAATAATGTTGTATTGTTATTTAATTGTACTTTTAGCAATAACAACCATTTGAGTTTGAACCGACTTTATCAAACAGTTTACGTTTCGTTACGAAAACAAAAACTATTATGCTGTTTGGAACAATATTAATATCACTGTGTTAAGAGTAATATATATTTAAACTTTTTGTATCGAAAATACAGCAAATCTTGTTGAAAACCGTTTTTATTACATTCAACTACGAAGTTTCCTTTTATGGATATGATCAGGATATTGAAACAATAACAAAGTGATTACATATTTAGTTAGTATAGTATAAATTCGTCAAATTTTGAGATTTTTTTATTATCTGAAGTAATCTTCTTTTATCTATCAGACGTATTAGTGGATTATAAGAATTAAAACTCATATAAATTTTTGGAAGTTTTCTAAATAAAATAAGGTAATGTTCCTTATTGTATTTCGATATGTGGAGAAAGACGGACAATACAAACAGTTTGACATTGTGTTTATGTCTTATTATCTTATCATTTTATATCTGGATACTTATTGCATGCTGAATATAGTTGGCATTTTTTACAAGCGAACTATAAAAACATAAACTTTCAATTGAAACATGAATTTGTTAACAATACTGGTATTTAACAATATTATTTTACGTTACGAATGAGGGAAACAAACATTTTATGAATAATTTTAAAAAAGAGGTTCTTTTTCCTTTCTAGCACAAATAACTCTGCTGAATTTATGAAAATAATTTATTTTCCTTTCTGACAAAATTACATTTGTATAGGAATTGTTAAATAAACAAGAAAATATCACATTTTTCTCAGAAATCTTCTACAGAATATAAACATTCATCAACAAATATATTTTTCAACTTAGTCCTAAACACCTTTGGAATAAGAATTTGAATGACAGATTTGAGCAGTTTTTTGAAAAATTGTGGTCACAATGTCTATCTTTCACTAAATTCGAAATACTCTAATCGTATAAACAAATATACATATTTCAAAATAAAAAAGAGTTAATATTAGTTAATAAGTTTCTCAAAAAGACTTACTGAAATATATTTCGGAAACACAAAATATACATCTAATTAGTCTTTTCTGTGATAAAAAACCTTATACGCAAAAGATGACCAACCCCAGAAAATGACACCATATCGTAATCGCGATTCTGCGTGAGCATAATCAAGCGATTCTAGTTGTTTTTCGTCTAGAACAGGGGTTTTTGAACATTTATACTACACTATTTAATTTTCCCGAAACATATTCGCAATGGTCTATAAAATTGAGACATTTATCCAAATAGACTCTAAAAATTTCACACTATTACTTGGTTGAAGCAAATTTTGTCCTACATAAACATTCTCTTTAGAGCACTTCCTCTAGTAATTATGAAACCGTATAGGAACCGTTTTATAGCTGTTAAGAAATAAGGAATTACTACCAAACCATCTATTCGCTGAATCTACCACTTCATTACATTTGCGCTGCGAACTACTATCCAGTTTTTAAGATACTAAAAAAAAACTATCATCAGCATAAACAGACATTGCATCTGCAGAATATAAAGAACGAACAGAATGGGGCCCAATATAGAGCTATGCGGGACACCTTTGTTTACATTCACACATCTAGAAAAATATATATAAAATAATTTACTCTCTTGTTTTTCCTGCGAAAGGAAAGCGTCCCATGTTCAAAAGAGGATTAATTGTTAGCTAATTTTCAAAAATGAAGAGATTTGAATGTTATAAATTGTAGTTAAATGTCCGAAAGTTACGTCACATCAACTTAGGGTTATAAGAATTTTTGATAGCTACGATATATGTAGCTTTCAGTAAAAATTAGTTCAGTGATGCTGATCAATTTTAAAATTTGACGTTACATCAAGTTTGATCTTAAATTTGAAACTATTGAAAGAAGAATAAAAGCCGAGTGATTTTTTCGAGTTATTCTCATGGGCATTTCTAACGGGGGCCAAGGGATGAAGTAGTGGCCCCACCCCTCGAGAATAGAAAAAATCTAAACAAATGTAATTAATTTACTAAGAAGGTATATATTTCAAAAGAAACCAGAGAAAATGTTTTAATTGAAATGTTGTTTTCGTGTAGAAAATGATTATGACTTTACAAGTTGTATTTCAATTCATATCTTGTATCTAACGCCTTGCCTCTCCCCTAGCCCATTGTCTGCCGACGCTCTTGGATATATATATATATATATATATATATATATATATATATATATATATATATATATATAGGTATATATGTATATATATATATATATATATATATATATAGGTATATATGTATATATATAATATTATATAATATATATATATATATATATATATATATATATATATCATATATCATTATATGCGTATACTATAAATAATTATATACGTATCCAAATGCATGTAATGATTTTCTTAGTAGAACCCCTCAAAAATAATAAATTGCAAAGTTAAAAGAATTAACAAAAGAAAAATATCACAGTTTGAGCCCCCAATATCTTCGGATGCTGAAGAGAATATCTTTCATTCATAAATGTTCTAATTTGAATTCCTAATAATCATATAAAATTAACCTCGAAGATGTTTCTTAATAGTCACAAACATCCGAATATTCAATCCAAATCGCTCTCAGAAGTAAACAAATTACCATTTTTAGTAGTCTAGTGGTTTGTGTTGAAAGATAAGATGTTACTTTAATGAATTTATGGGTGTGAGAATCGTGCGAGGCCTTGCACAGGCCAGTCTACTATAAAATATTTCTCCTCTATTTAGGGCAAGCTCACCGCCATATTTTATTCGTCGACTTGATGTTGTTCAATGCTGAGAGGTTTTACGAGCATATCATCCCAAAAAGGTGTGTCATTTTCAGTTCATTCGTGGTAAAACTCAAGCTGAATATCAATTAAAAAAATCGAAATGGAATTGTATTTTTAGCTCTCTATTGAGCTGGGATACAAGCAATGTCATAATAATATACATTGAAAATGAGAAATTTATCATATTAGTATTCATATAGGAATTATATAAACATTTAAAACATTATTCGTATTTTCCCGGAAAATGATAGACTATTTCACGGTATCAAAAGTCAACAGGTCAACAGTTTTTTATCTGTTCTACGATATTCGAATTCGTTTTTGATGTCATATATATATATATATATATATATATATATATATATATATATATATATATATAGATATATATATATATAAATATATATTTATAATTAAATAAATATATATATATATATAAATATATAATATATATATATATATAAATATATATATATATATATATATATATATATATATATATATATAAATATATATATATATATATATATATATATATATATATATATATATATATATATATATATTATTGAGAATTTACTATTTTACTCATTTTTTAACTTCAAAAACTTATTGAATTACATTTACTTTTTCTCAATAAATTTTGAAATGACTCTATCTCAGGTTTGGGTTCTTTTTTTTTTAAATTGACTCTTTACTTTAATATCTTTAAAATTTTATTATTTTCAATGAACTCAAGAGTTCTTCCAAATTTCAGTAATAATTTATCAAATTAGCAACAATACCTAATATATAAATCTATTAATTATAAAATTTAACAGTTATTAATATTATTATTATTATGGTACTATTTTTTATTTGTAAATAATATTTTCTAATTGTCTAAATTGGCCAATATTTAAATTTCAACAACACACATCCAATAATGTTCCTTCCTTGCCACACTTCCCCGTTTCCGTGTCCAATAAATTTATTCTTCCTCTTTTAACTTCCTTCTATCTTATGTCTGATATCTTCACAAGTATGTTCCCTGTTAATATTATTAATCTATCTCACATAATTCAAATTTTGACAATTTCATGACATTTTCTGACAATATACTTAAAATTTTTCTTATATTCTTAAATTTTATATTCCAGCATTAATTTCTACATAACAAGATCTTCATTTTCATATTCTAAAAATATTCTAAACATATTCATTAATAATCACTCGAGTTCATTGAAATTTATAAATGCCCATTCAATTCTACCTTACATTATTTGACATCACTGAAAATATCATAACAATATTTTATATATATATATATATATATATATATATATATATATATATATATATATATATATATATATATATATATATAGGTATAGAAGAAGGGTAGTCTTAGTTAGGATGCAATTAGGATAATAATATTTGGGTATAGCAGCAAGCAAAACGTGTACACTATAACACTATATTTCCGATATTTCGACAATGATTATTGTCATCTTCAGGGAAGCTACAAAATAAGCACAAAAGAAAATCAAAAAATGCTCCATAACGGCCAACAGTAACAATACTCACTGTGTCTTTGAGAATGATTGCAAAAGATGTTAAAATCGAGATACAGCATTATTGTTTTCTATAAAACATTATTGATCGAGAACACAAAATGTGATGATCATCAACTAACATTATAAGTTAAAATGGTCACAATAAAATAAAACAAAACACAATTAATTTACAGGAAATAAACATCGTTGAAGTTAAGTTAAGTTAAAGACTAAAAGAATATAATTATCTACTTCGTCATTACATATTGACTGAAAAAGAGACGCGACCAGCCATCTTGATCAAGAAAGTAGACATAGACAACATCAAAACAAGAAAACTTCAATATGATAATTAAGGTTCACAGATTGGTCACTGCTAACAAATAAAATAGCCAGAAGTATAAATGACTAATAATAATAATAATAGGTATATATATACCTATATATATATATATATATATATATATATATATATATATATATATATATATATATATATATATATATATATATAGAAATATTGATTGAGAGATGAGTTTCTTTTTTTTTTCTTAGTCATTTATATTTATATATATATATATATATATATACATATATATATATATATATATATATATATATATATATATATATATATATACATATACATATATATATATATATACATATATATATATATATATATATATATATACATATATATATATATATATATATATATATACACGAAACTGTCAAAATTTAGTTAAATTTTACCAACCGACGCCATTTTCACATATATGTATATATTACTAGTCTTTCGTGGTTTTTGAAAATTTGCTCAACTCCACAGCTTCAGTAAAATTACTAAGAGGGTTGAAATTTAGTACACAGATTGAGTTCATGTTGAGATATAATCCTTTGTGGGTTTCAACTCTTTTCTTCAACCGCGCTGCACTTCGCAGAGACTATTCCGTTCGCATCTCGACCTGTTTCGCTATATACAGTATGAATATCACAAATTATTTTCTAATTTTTATTTCAAATTTGTATCAAAGCGTTGTTATTTAGTAAACGATGCAATTCGCAATTTTTATTTCGGTTTGCTAATGAAATTTGATTGTTTACACGCTAATTAATTCCGTTTGAATCGCATCTCGACACGAAGCACTTCGTGCGAAAAATACGATCTTAGTGACGGAACTTTGCAACTCAAGCGTTTTTTCATTTTGCTAAAAGTAATGATGAAATGCTGTATTGAAGTTAATATTTAACGAAAATTACATAATTTGCCCACTCACTAATTTTATTCATGTCCTTCTCGCGTTAAAGCAGACCCTATAGCTCATCCCTATTTTTCTCACATTCACGTAGTAGGAGCGAGTTTTTATTTAGCAAAATATTATTTTTAGTTCTTGTCCATACAGATGCTTCTCTCCACTAATTTCTTCAATTTATTATCTTCTTACGAGGACTCTTCTCTACAATGTTTTGCTAGTGTAGGCTTTATATCTCAACGTTTATTTCATTTAGAGTACCTACCGAGTTAGTTAGTGAAGTGGTTACGTTTGCTGGCTGACATTCGGGAGGTCCTTGGTTCAAATCCCGGGGTCAAATGATCTGCCATAAGCTTTTCTCAAAGGTTTCCTCATGGCGTAGGTAAGTCATTGCTTGCAAACTTACAGAGACGAATGCGGGGGCTCTGAACCCCACCACACCTTCTCCTCTCCATTAAGTATCCGGTCCCACCCATCCTCAATGTATTTGTACATAAAACTATATCCTCTGATCTAGCTGAAGAAATTTATCCCCATAACTCCATGACCGTTTCCTTGACACATACTTCAGGGAGGAATGGTCTTCGCTTTTTAATTCGCTACTTATTTTTGTCCAACTTCTCAAAACCGTATAGTTTTTAATAGGCGCTCGAAGGTTAAAGAAGTATTTATAAATATATGTTCTTAAGAGGAGGACATTATAACTCTCCTTCATCGTTGGATAACTAAGGAAGTATTTATAAAAAACAGTTTTCAAATAATAGTGGTGTATGTCTCTGGTAGTTTTTCAGAGTCCTGCATGTAGCGCAAACTTGATGTCAAACCTTAATATTTTTTCATATTGCATGAATTGAGACAATTCTATTCTTTCACATACTCAAGCGTGCATCCTTTCAAGCTCTGGCTTATATTGTATCAAGAACAGTTCTGATGATTGCATTTTAAATACATATTTCATGAATACAATACGTTAAAAGTTTGCTTAAATATTTCATGAAATATTTTGCTCAGCGAAATCACATTCATTTGAGAAGGTCGATTTATAGGTAATAATGGAAGCAGCAGCTTCCATAGGCAATGGAAAAAAATCATTAATCACATTTTTCTCTCGAGCCCTGTTTCACTAATTGTGAACATCTTGATGAAAGTTGTTTTCGAAACATGAACAGAGTGTGAATTGGTTAGTTGGCAAGTGTTTAAACTATGTTTTTACAGTGAGAAAGGTCAAACAGCCATGCTTCGTCAATACCAGAAATGTCGAAGGTCGATTTGATATTTCCATAACTTGCGTTGCCCCTATTAAGTTTCATGAGTATTTTATCTCAAGAACTTAGCACCATGTTGCATCCAAACAGCATAAAACTTATACACCTGGTAATACATATTCATTTTGTTGTGTAAGCGGAAGTATACGAACTTTGAACCAAGAACAGTTATAATTTGTCGCAATGGGCTTGTTATCAATGGAATATATTCTCGGGTTTTTTACGATATTTTGTAAAACTCAATCATTAAAATTACAGGTGAAATTTTTAGTTCTTGAACTTGCCCCACTACGAAGATATTAAAGGTTGAAAATGGAGCTCCGTTAAAAAGCGGTAGAACCGACTGTGACGTCACCTTGCATATTGTGGATTGATATTCGGCAGTACGCTGATGCGTTAATTTTAGGAATTCCGGACAAGGGAAGAATGCATATAATTTTGTTGAATTTTGTGAAACAAAAATGAGCGCAAATTTATTTTTAGAAGTAGAACCGAGAGTAGAACAAGATACCTACTCCAGAAAAAAGGGATAGTAATATTGGGCAGTCTGGAATGCGTTAGGAGCAAAGGGAGCTCTTGATAAAATTATACGTATGATCAAAAGCCTGTATATTGATGCGTGCGGTGGTGTTATGCATAAGGGCGAATTTGGAGAGAAAATCAACATAACATCAGGCGTTGAGCAGGGCTGCATATTGTCTCCACTTCTCTTCACAATCGTACTGGATGAGGTACTTTAAAAAGCCTTTAGTACTCCAAAAGGCATAGTCTGGAATATGAGGAGCAGACTGGAGGACCTGGACTATGCAGACGACCTTTGCACATTCTCTCATACTTACGACGACATGTCTCATAAGCTTCAGAGACCAGAACAAGAAGCGGCAATAGCAGGCCTTAAGATATACGCATCAAAAACCAAAGAGATGCAATGCAATACTCAGAATAACTGAGACCTGCATATAAACAACTATCCCATTGAACGTGTGGAGGAATTGCAATACCTGGGAAGCATTGTGAGTCTTGATGAAGGATCAGAAAAAGACATAAAACAGCGCATTCTGAAAGCACAAAGAGCATTTGGCACGCTTAACGCAGTCTGGAATTCATCCATGTATAGTAGCAAAACCAGGCTTCGTATTTTCAACAGCAATGAGAAGTCAGTACTGTTATATGGATGTGAAACCTGGAAAGTTACTAATAACGTAACACAACAACTGCAAGTTTTTGTAAACAAATGTCTCCGCAGAATTTTGAAAATCATTTGGCCGCATCAAATATCAAATATTGAACTATGGAGAGTAACTAACCAACAAATAAAACGGCGAAAATGGGCATCGACATTTTGAGACGACTCCAAAATAATATCACAAAACAAGCTTTTGACTGGAATCCACAAGAAAATGTGGCAAATGCAGAACCAAACAAACATGGAGACGCACAGTGGCCTCTGAAATCCAAGAAGTTAGCAAATCATGGAGCGAAATCAAACATCTCGCCCAAAACAAAGTCAGATGGAGACAGCTTATAAAAGACCTATGTCCCACAGAGGGATGATGGAAATATATATATATATATATATATATTTTTTATTTTTTTTTCAAAGAGGAGGGACGTGTGCCCTCTCACACGCCCGTCCTCCGTACAATTTGGCTTCGCCAACACTGGACATTTAGCCATCAAATACTAAATGAAGGGAACCACTAAAATCTCAGAACGCATACAAACATCCAAGAACACGGTGGGAATCGAACCCACCAACTCCGTCAACGAAGACTGCATAGCGCTACCTATACCGCTTAGCCACGGCTCCCCCCTATATATATATATATATATATATATATATATATATATATATATATATATATATATATATATATATATATATATATATATATATATATATATATATATATGTAAAATTGGTCAGGAAATGAGAATTGGACGTATTATCGCATCAAGAGCTTTTGATGTAACAAGATGTAAAGGATTAGACGGTTTTTTAGATACAAAAACTTCACGACGCATTGCTTTGTGCCAAAATTTTCTTATGTAATTCCAAAGGGCACGTTATGAAACCATTTTTCTGGGGCATTCTTGGGTGTGTGAAATTTAGAGGTTCTAAATATATTAAAACAATGGTTAAAAATAACAATTTACACATTTATTATAAGAAATAACGCCTGACGCACGTTTCGGTGGAACTTCACCTTCTTCAGATGCTAATGGCAAACTCCAGTTTGCAAAGTTTGCCATTAGCATCTGAAGAAGGTGAAGTTCCACCGAAACGTGCGTCATGCGTTATTTCTTATAATAAATGTGTAAATTGTTATTTTTAACCATTGTTTTAATATGTTTATTAATTTACACCAAGTATCGGCCCAATCAATCCAAAAAAAGGTTCTAAATATGATTAAATGTTGGGTAATGACTCGGTGTCAAGCCCATTGACCGTTCGGAACCGGCGTAAAACTGTAGGTCCCTTGAGTTGAAAAAAAAACACGGTAAGTAACCTACAATATACATAGTCAACTCTGGACTCACGGTGTTTCAAAAGTTAGGTACCTATCGCATATGCCGTGTGACGCCACAGGTAACCACGCCCCTTTTTCGTTCGGTCTAATTTCTTTAATTAATTTGAGGGTTTAAATGTTCGCGGAAAAATCTAAAATTTTCGGAATCCGTTTAAAATGAGCTTTAGTTTTGATTTTTAAATTGATAATTTTTTCTTAAAAAAGCCCATTCCAGGTAACAAGATCTATTTTCAATCTGAGACATCAAGAGTAGTCTTTTAGGTTACACTCGCTATAAATTTGATAATAAAATTGAATGTTCTGAAATTTCAGATTTAATTCATTATATTCATGAGAAAATGTATCATAGCTGAAGATAAATGGAAAATCATATCAATTCCACATGCTGCATGAATATGTGAACGTCAGTGAATATCCATTATTTGTTATTTAGCGTTGGCCTGTACATAGACTCACAGACGCGAGCGTTCTACATGTTCACTGATCTAGGATGTAACATAGCCCAGTATTTCACATAAAGCTTTTATTAGCCTTGTATTTATTGCCAAAACTCATAAAAGTAACGGCTTTCCACTGCACACATCAATCTGATATATCTGTTCTGTTCATCTGTAGCTTTTCATAATGCAAAATATTTGAAGCTCATATCTTTGAGTTCAATAAAAACTATTTTGTCCGGGATACTTAATAATCATGAAAATTTGATACGAATCCAATATTATCTTATGAAAACTATATCTACTATTTGTCGTAACTAATAAATATATGAATATCATACATTTGCAGGCAGTCTAAATGATCCCATCGAAGTTCTTTCATGATATTTTTCGCTTCTTATTCACTGTACTTAGTAATAAATAAAATATGGTTTATGTCCCGAATGGGGTTGCTAAGGGGATAAACTTTTTAATTTTTAATTTTACTGGTAAAAATGTATTCTCAACACTTTTTGTTCAGCCAGAACTGCTATATTAGTTTTTACTGTTTCATTTTCTGATTAACAAAAAAAAAACTTGAATTTACTACGTTAATTATCACAAAAATACTTTGCAAAAAAATATAATACTGCTATTGCAATAAGATCAGAGATTTTGAATTATATTGAGAGCATTCACCCAAATATAACGTTCAAAATTGAAAAAGAATGGGATCGACAGATAAATTTCTTAGATTTAACATAATAATGCCACTTAAATAGTTTTGATATATACAGAAAACCAACTTTCAAGGATATATGTATTCCGTCGGATTCGAATCATCCTCTTTCCCATAAACATTCAGCTTTTAACTCAATGATCCACAGAGTGTTTCCAATTCCATTATCTGTACCAAAATTAGCGAAAGAAATTTCTACGATAAAAATAATTGCTTCAAATAATGCTTTTCATACAAGTTTGATAGATAAAATGATAAACAAGAAACGTAGTTAATTAGCATACAACAGCATAAAACCTCAATCGAAAGTAGAAAAATCGGAAAAATTCACATCTTCTACATATTTTGGTCCTCTAACAGAAAAAGTTGCTTATGTCATACCTAAATGCAATATTAAAGCTGCTTTCAATTCTAAATCAAAACTCGCAGGATATTTATTCAATGCCAAAGATATCACTTCAGTTCAGGAGTTTATAAGTTGATTTCTCCTGTATGTGAAGGAGTGTATATAGCTCAGACTTGTCGATCGTTCGACAAGACTTAGAGAACACCAACAATCTTTCTTGAAAAATAAAACGGATTCAACATTTTCAAATCATTCCCGTGAAAAAACCACCCGTTTACAAAAATTAATAACTTCCAAATTATGCACAAATTACGGAAAGGGACCAACCTAACTCACTTAGAATCATTGGAAATTTTCAAACTCAATCATATTGCAAAAAGCGATATCTTGCTGAACGACCAGATTGATTTCATATAATCTCCTATATTTAGTGTATTCAAACAATAATAATTTTGTAAGAAAATTTTATAGTACCAATTTGGAAAACCCACTTCGATTAGCCCTTCTTGAAATATGATGCTCTATTTAGGCACCGGTAATAATTCTTCCCCACCCGTAAGCGTCAAATCTTTAATTATGTATTTAGTTCTTAACTCGTTCTGCCCGATGATGGTCTAGTGACCGAAATTGCAATCGCAGTGTTATATTTTTCAAAGTATTTTTGTGATAATAAACGTAGTAAATTCAAGTTCTGTTTTTGTTCATTTTATTAAATTATCATGGAGTAAAGTCGGATTCCATCAACTAGTTGTTTAATTTTCTTTTCCGTTTCGAAAAACTAAGACCCAAAATTACTTCATGTTTTCATGGCAACCGTTACTATATTTGTTCATGAAATTTCATCCAAATCAATGACAGTGTTGTCGAAAGAGCAGTGAATGATGGTAATGAAAATAAAGCAACCAGTTCAGCTATTCAGGAGTTTATGAAAAAAGTCCCGATATTTACATCCCAATATATGATGCACAAAAGCTAGACAACTATTATTTATAAGTGAAGATGATAACTGAGCAGTAGATGCAGAAAAACATTCAATAGTTCCCTATGAAAATGTCAATACAAATTTCACAGGATCCATGCACCATTCTTTTGACTTCACGCAAAACTTCGGGGTAGTTTTTCCTATAACCGACCTCTTCAAGCGGAATCCTCTGCTTAAAATTTCAAGAAGAGTGTTGATTTTTCTTTATTTGAGCTCTCATCTATAAGCAGAAATCCAATAGTTTTGGTTTGTAGGGATTTTTTGAAGTGTTTCAAAATTATTTGAATGTTGATTATTCCAAATTGAATCAGTCATTTACGTCTATCTTATTTTATTCACATCCAATACGAATCCAGCAATCAAGATTTGTTAATTTTTGTGCGCCACAAATTAAAATATGAATATCTGGAAAATTTTCATTATATTCTACAATAACTCGACGAGTTGCTGTATCCCTTTGCCATAGCACTATACAAATAGATTAGTTGCTCTTCCAATATCACAATCATTTACTTGAATGAAGGGTTTCCTTTAAAACGAGTAATTTTTGAGTAAAAAGAATTTTTTTCAACGATGTCGTCCTAGGTTTCGATGAAGAGGAAAGGAATGAAAAATGGAAAATGTGAAAATAAATTTAGCAGTTTTGACGCAAGCAAACCAAATCATGAAAAATGCATTTTGTATGAATCTCCAAAATATGTAGTCGAGATTCTGTATTCTCTATTCATGCAATATTAAAATCTCTGCTTTTCTGAATAATAAAAGATTAAGTCTCAAGAACGTTTTATTCATTAAGTTGCAGCACATTAACAAATACTGAATAATTAAGATGAACTAATGTTTATTCAGTCCGTACAACTAAACTGAAGTGATTAATGTAAATTGTTGCTGTTTGTCACGACTTTCTTAATTTTTCTGTCCTTACGTTTTACTTCGGTCGAAGGAGCGTATTCAATAATAATAATAATAATACAATATTAATAAACTTTTTCATATGTTGGCTAAAACAAGCATGTACACGTCATAATGATATAAAAACAACCTAAATTCACACATATAAATGAAAACAAACAAATATATCTACAACTTAATTATAAGTCAGTTACAAACACCAGCATACAATTATTATAAAGGACAAAGTTCTTCAAATGAATAAAACGTATGACTTAATAGAACTACCTCTAGCTCTTTTTTGAACTTCTGAATACTATTGATGCCAGTTAGAAATGATGGCCATTCAATATAAACAGTAACAGTCAAATATTTGGGACTAAATATCCCCGCTTTCTCGATCCCTGTGATATGGTCCTGAGGAAGGGCTATGTGTTTTAAGGTACCTTCAAAATGCCGGTATATCTAGTAGATGTAATGGGGAACACTGAAACTCCAAATTCTCCAAAATATTTTTTCCGAAATGAAAAATAAGGTTGCTCCTACTTTCAACCCCTTCTGGGAAAATTGTGTACATTTAAAAATTTTACCATTTAAACTGAATAAGTATGACGCATGTCAATATACCGAACCATCTTTAGATACAAATAGAGACTGTTACTATTTGTTTCTAAAGATGGATAGTGTACTCAAACACGTACTACGTATTCAATTAAAGTAATAAAAAGTTTATATGTATTTTGTTTCTTACGATAGATAATATTTATTGGTGAAAATTACATACATATACTAAATAAACATACATCATATCGTATACGCAGCACAGTTTTACACAGGTCAGTCCAGATACATGAAATCAAACTTAATTAAAAAAATTAACAAATTGACAACGAATCACATATACCCTAAACCTGACCACAGGCATTGAACGCACTTGCGGGGGAAGATGATTAAAACATTTCCAGGACCAGTAGTTGGGTCCATTGAGTGATTTACTCAGTCGATAAAATTTCAATCCGAAAGTTTTGCTTATGCCTTGTATCATGCACATGGCAGCTTTCACTTGTAACTGCCAAGTGTGTATCATCTCGTGCATAACACAGGCAGATATAAACAAACATCCCTGGAAATGTCAGGATCTGAAGCCGTCTGAAAGCATCCCCACAGCAATCCCTATAACCAATACCTGCCATTATTCGAATGACTCTACGTTGCATCCGAAAAACCTTATCTCGCCCCGAGCAATGGCCCCAGGCCAACAATCCATATCTTAAATGGGATTCAAAAAGTGCGAAATAGGCGATCCTTAATACATCTGCTGAAACAGATGTAGATAAATTACGAATCACAAATATGTTTGCACACAATAATTGTGTATCTAAATTATTTAGATGTCAAAAATTCGGTTTGTATAGTCCAGGTTAACGCAGGGTCAACGTATACACCCAAAAACGAAGTACTTTGTATTTCATTAGATCTTAGGCTGAAACAATCTCTTTATTTTTATCCACATTCAAACACAAGCGATTTTCAGTGAACCACACTTGCGCTTTAGTCCGGGCGTTTTGCGACATTTCTCTGACACAGTCCGGGTTCCTTCCCATTACAGATAAGCAAGTATCATCAGCGTACAGCACCGACTCAGCCAGGGGCACGTAATCTGGAAAATCATTAATATATGAAAAAAGTATAGGGCCAATAATTGAACCCTGGGGAACACCTATTGTTACCCTTTTTTCATTTGATTGCTGACCTCCACAGCGTACTACCTGAAACCTGATAGGACGATAAGAGAGAAATAGCTGATTCAGTAAAGCCATACATATTGAGTTTATTCAATAAGATGTCATGGGGTACACAGTCGAAAGCTTTCTACAAGTCAAGCAGAACTGACAACGAATGCATGCCCTCTTCAAAGCACTCATTCGCGCAACTAACAAACTCTATAATAGCTTTCGTGGTGCTCCGTCCTCTTCTGAAGCCAAACTGCGACTTTGAGAATAGGTTATTTGACTCAAAAAACTCAACCACTTGGTGACACATGACTTTTTCCAGTACCTTGGAGAAGACTGGCAGTATAGAAATTGGTCTGTAATTGCCAACATCATCTGGGTCGTCTTTTTATATAGAGGAATGGTCTTGGAAATCTTCAGGCAGTCCGGAAACACACCTGATATGAGGCATTGATTAATTAAAGTTGTTAAAGGAGATATGATAACATTGACTTTTTTTTTAAAAAAGGAACACTAAGGCCGAAAAAGTCTGCGGATTTAGTTTTTTTTGGGGAGCGAATAGCATCCCTGACCCCCACTTGACTCACCTCGCCAAACTCGAAACTCATAGATGGAGGTATATGTGATGATATTTATTTATTATCAAGTATCGGCCTCTTTCATAATAAAAAGTTATTGAGAAGTCTAAATATTGATAGTAAAATATAAAATACTGAAATGTAGTTCCCTACCTCGTACCCAGTTAAAACTAAGAACAATATGTTACAGGAAATTTAACATAAGAAATTATTAGGCGATGGACATATGTTAGAAGTACCATTGTCTTCATAAAAAAAGTCTGAAAACAAGAAAGCTGAACTTATTTCAAATACTTTATAATTTCTTAAAACCCCATACTGAATATTCTCGGAACCACAGCTATTATCCACATGGAATACTTACCAAATATAATAATAATAATAACGATAAGATTAATTACGAAAGTCACAACAAAATTTCATTATTTATTTCATTGAATATCCTAAATTGAACAAATACTTCAACAATTAACATTTCTACATTGTTATATTATTTTTGCTCTCAACCTGAACATAGTATCACTTCGAATTATACATTCCACATAAACAAACATTCAAATAATAACTCTCAGTTGTCTCATAATTACTGAAGTTTTCTCTGGAATAACAAATTGAATATTTTCACATGATTATAAACAAATATTATGCTGATTATATATAACCTGAAAAAATTTTTGGAAAAAATTATTTGTGATTTTCGTGCCGTGTTACAGTTATCATATGTTATTGTAGTTGGCTGGCTGGATGTTTATTTTGTACATCCGATATATAATCTCCGAAACTAAATAACCTTCGTTCCGACACATGTATTCATAAGTGAGAACTAGATCGACAGTAAAAAAATGATATTGTCTACGCTTGAAGCGGTACCATATTATATGAACTCCTAACCCAGTGTGTTGATAAAAATGATCTCTGAATGTAGTTGATTCATGACGAACAGATGTTTCTTGATTATATATAAGCTTGTTGAATAAAGTAAATTTCAATTTGGCAACATACGCTTCCGTTTCCCACATTAATTTTAATAAGTTTCCACCAAACAATACAATTATTGGACTAGCTTGCTATACGTAAAGGTGCGTTTCCACCGAAATTTTTGGCAACTTTAGTGTTTCCAACTGTTTGCAACTCTCCATAAAATCAACAACTTTTGTTTCCATTGTGTCCACACCCAGTTGCCAACAATTTGAGAAACATTTTAGTTGACAACAAGCTGTCTCCACCATCGACTATGTCTCCGACCTACGATGATATTATGGAAGCAGCCGCAGTATTTATTGTTTTGTGCAAAAAAACGCAAGGTATAAATATTGGGTACGACCAAGCCTCAAAAGAAGAAAAGTATATGGAGGAATTGAACTAAATACTTTGAGAAAAGATGACCAGACTTATTGTCATTTTTAACGTATCAGTTAATTAGTTCGTTCACGTGAGAGACATGTTTGTGTTTCATAGAAATGTTCCCAACTGAAAGCGTACCCACAGAGTGAAAAATTATGTGCAACAAGCGTATTCTTTTGATGTTTGCCGCCAAAAACGAAAATACGATTTCCTATAT
>JARQZK010002890.1:1067500-1070000 GCA_030704885.1 Cynegetis impunctata
TATAAACAAAAGTTCAAAACAATAACCCAGCCCCTTAAATATATTTTATCCATCTCTGTGTATACATTATATCTGTATGTATATATACGTAGATATATATATATATATATATATATATATATATATATATATATATATATTTATATATATATATATATATGTATAATCTCTTGATAATTATTAGCAATAACAGGCTTGTTGAATCTTAAAAAACTCGATTTTATTAAAAAGTTGACGTTTCGCCACGACATTCGTGGCTTTATCAAAAGTTTTGATAAAGCCACGAATGTCGTGGCGAAACGTCAACTTTTTAATAAAATCGAGTTTTTTAAGATTCGGCTTTTTGATAAAGCCACGAATGTCGTGGCGAAACGTCAACTTTTTTATAAAATCGAGTTTTTTAAGATTCAACAAGCCTGTTATTGCTAATAATTATCAAGAGATTAGAAATAGTTCACAGGCAACAATAATTCGAATAAATAATATATATATATATATATATATATATATATATATATATATATATATATATATATATATATATATATTTATTCGAATTGTTGTTGCCTGTGATCTATTGACATTTATTGATTTAAATCAATAAATGTCAAAGAAATTTCAATTACGAATATCATAGTGAAACGTCAATTTTTTAATAAAATCGAGTTTTTTAAGATTCAACCAGCCTGTTATTGCTAATAATTATCAAGAGTTTATATATATATATATATATATATATATATATATATATATATATATATATATATATATATATATATATATATATACTTATATATACTCAAAGGCGTCGATAATTTTTTCTTTTGGGTTGGGTAACAAATTAACAGGATAAATTTTCAAAACACTTTTATTGTTTGTATGCCTTTGCCCCTTGGCATATTGAGGAAAAGAATTATAAGGTAACAAAACTTAGGTAATATTTAATGAAAATAAACATAATTCTTGTATTCTTCCTAAGTAACCTTTTTAAAAAAGCTTTGAACTAGAAATTGATGATAATACACTTTTGTTTTCTTTCGTCAGGTGTAGGAAAACTTTTTGTTTGTCAAAAGTCTATCGTAGGGGGGGGTAATTACCCCCATTACCCCCCCCCCTTATCGACGCCCTTGAATATACTTGAAATTTTTAGCAATCACAGGGCATTTGAATTGAAAAAACGACTTTATTGATCATGACTTTCTCAAAACTTTGAATGGATTGAAAAAATGAATGATAAATAACGCCAAATTAATTTTAATATATCAAAATTTTTGAGAAAATTATGACGAGATGTAAGCTGTTCAATAAAGTCATTTTTCAAGCTCATATGGCCTGTTACTTTTGAAAAAAGATAAGTAAATAACAATACAAGACAGACCAGAATAATTAATATATTCCACACATAAACGCATTGTATTTTGATTATTTCAAAATATGAAGGGGTTATTCCCTGTATTTCTCTGAGAATATTTAATCCTTTGACGAATCTTGAAAAGCTGATTTGTTTTGAAAACATAAGCATTTAAGCACCAGAATTATTACCTGCAAGTTGAAAATGACTACCTTTCCATAAAACCCAGTATAATAAGCCATATATTTGATAAATTATAAGCAGATATAAGAAATCAGAAAATTGTTGGGCGTAACTCAATAAGAATCGACCCTGGTGTTTTTGAAGGAATTCGGCAATCAATGAGAAAACAACTGGATTTTTGAATCCTAACAGAAGGAAGTCATTTTCAAGAGTTTTTGTGGTATAAGATCTTTCACATATACTTTTTGCAAGAAATTGTTATTGTCGATAATTTCCTTTTGTCCTTTATTTCCGAAAGAAAGTAGCTTCTCAGAAATCATCAAGGAATAAAATATTCATATAAAAGTCCAGAAGCAACACCTACAGTTCTTGCCGTATATTTAATAAATACCATGTACCTATTATATAAAAATATATATATATATATATATATATATATATATATATATATATATATATACATTGGCGCCGACTCCTAAGGGCCTGAGGGGACTCGAGTTCCCTCAAAAATTTAGTTGGGGGGGCTCCACCCCCTCAATAATTTAAGAAAATTATCAGTTATATCTTACTTTGTAAAATCTCAAAATTGTGTTGGCATTTTTCATTTTAATCATTTAGTAACTTAGAGCAATATTGAAAATCTTGAAATATATGAAATAGACAAATAAATACATACAGAATTTTAGAATATTAGTACTACTTTAGTACTGTATTACTATATTACTAGAGTACTGTATTATTTATTTTCAAATACTCACATATTTTCTTATTCATATTTTATAAGCATTCATATTTTTAAAGCATTAACTTTGAAATATTGTTTCCATTTAATGAACCCTGAGACTTTTTGAAATTATGCTTAAATTAGCTATTTCACTTATTAATCAAAATGCTATTACTGTGCGACAGCAATATTCAATGTTTTATTCTTTTAATGATAGTTCAAGATTTATTGAAATTTAATTT